>JAECUM010006098.1:0-120804 GCA_016617855.1 Megalonaias nervosa
CACCCACCCCAAGCTTACACCAGACGAGAAAAGGTAATAACCTTACACTAGAGAAGTAAAGTTTAAAAATTATTTTCAAGCTTATTGTTAGCGATTAGTTATTACAGCTATCGGTTTACGTGAGGAGGTAGTCAGTCTTATTTCTACTCTGTATACGGCTTACGTGAGAAGGTAGTCAGTCTTATTTCTACTCTGTATACAGCTTACGTGAGGAGGTAGTCAGTCTTATTTCTACTCTGTATACGGCTTACGTGAGAAGGTAGTCAGTCTTATTTCTACTCTGTATACGGCTTACGTGAGGAGGTAGTCAGTCTTATTTCTGCTCTGTATACAGCTTACGTGAGGAGGAAGGCAGTCTTATTTCTACTCTGAATACGGCTTACGTGAGGATGTAGTCAGTCTTATTTCTAGTATGTATACGGCTTACTTGAGGTGGTAGTCAGTCTTATTTCTACTATGTATACCGCTTACGTGAGGATGTAGTCAGTCTTATTTCTAGTATGTATACGGCTTACGTGAGGAGGTAGTCAGTCTTATTTCTAGTATGTATACGGCTTACGTGCGGAGGTAGTCGGTCTTTTTTCTAGTATGTATACGGCTTACGTGAGGAGGTAATCAGTCTTATTTCTACTCTGTATTAAGTTCAGACCCATGGTTATTAGATAAATCAGTTTTCTTCGCCCCTCCCAACCTATTCCAAGCCAAGAAAAAGTATTTTTTTTTCTATTATCTGACATTCTAGCTTCAGTAGGTATACATGAGTCAGGTATATTGGGTCCTACACGCGATCAGCACACAACATCTTCTCTGCTATTTGTTATATATAAAGGATGCCACTCTCCATTCATGCTACGAAACTTGTTTGTGGAGTTTTCATTCCACATATTTTGATATGAATATAGAATACGTCCATTTATATAATATTTGAAAGCAGAAGATGGAAACATCCATCCAGACACCGGTGACTGCAGGACGGCTTTGGCTAATTTTTTATCTGGCATTTTTAATACTTGCAATATTGATGTCATAGGGAGCCCAGAGTACAAAATGCTTTTTCCTGATTGTATGAGGAAATCATGTTTCGGTACGATTTTGAATATTAATTGGTTCTCAAATTTAATGTTTTTTAAGGCTTTCGTCAGAGGTAACCTCTGCTGTGGAAATGGATACTTTATTCGGTAATAGGGTGTTGCAACAGCAGTAACAACTTTATCTCCATTGTTCGCGTCGTCTCTATACAGGGAGGTATGCTCATGATAAGAGGCTGATCTCACAGGGTTTACTCCGAAAAACGCAAGAATTTGTTGCGGACTTTCTGAATTTTCAGAAATAAATGTTTTTGGGAGGTGGGGGTGGGGTGGGAAGCTTGATTACAAAGGGGGGCATATAATTGTCCAGTATTTCCAGCATTTATTTTTGTACCTTTTAACTGAGGTCGAAATAATATGCCAAAAGGTGGAATTAAATTTCTTTTCTAAGAGTACATGGCTTGATACTTGGATTAATTACTGCATCGTATTTTGGATTAGATCCATCGTAAGATAGCTTGGAGATAAAGCGATGGTTCACTTGCCTCTACGTGAGGCTCTCTGAAGGGGAAGTTCTGAATGCTCTCAGATAAAATCGTAGTCCCTGATTTTGTACCTGATCAGGCATCTGGGGGTAAGATTTGTAAGCTGACCCAGAACCGTAGTCAATTTTACTAAATTCATGAATAACCGGATGAAGACCTTCCAATCTGCTCCCCAATGGGTTTTGCCACAACGCTTATTAAATCTTTCTTTTTTTTACATGTGTCCCTGTGGCATCTAATATGTGGTTGCAAAGTTACTTTACAGTAAAAGATTCTCTGAAAATTTGGTCACCTCTAAAACAGGGACAAAAGAAGATTCAGGCAGACTTTAGGATCATTATGTATTTACTGTCATCGGCAAAAGTCCACGTAAACAACTGTAGCTGTCGTAAATGTGAACTTGATTTCTTCTGTCATTTCTGAACTCTGTTTAGGAATTGTCTGGTGTTGACGTTCAATAGTTTGCATTGTCTTTGATACACAGCAGATGAAAAGTCGTCGAGATACAATCTGCAGTCAGTTCCTGGATTAAGGAATTTTACTATACTGTTAACTTCAATGTTCCGATTGCTGGCTGACTGAGAATGCTCTCTCCTGAGATACACCCATATCAAAAGGACATCTTGTAGAAAGGGTGTTACTTATCTTACCTCTGAAATGTCTATGCTTCAAAATATGTGATAGAAAAACTGGAATGCCACCCATTATAACGAAATTGAAAAGTTCATTAATTATACGTTGCTTTCACGTGATATCAAAAGCTTTATCGAAGTAAAAATAGGACATGGGCTATCCGTTATTTCTTTATGAAAACGAACCGTCTTTACTCACTTATAAAAGCCGAATCAAATTGTTAAAAACAAAGATCCTGCTCTGCGATAGCATAATGCGCCTGCAGACCAGGGTATTTGTTGTTTGTTCTATTGATTACGCCTAACAAACTGCACAGACCCAGATCTGCGTGCGCATATTGCGACGGCAGATCTGGGTCTGTGCAGTTTGCAGTTGGACTCGTCTTATAAGCGGGTACATTCGGTATCTAATAAATGCATCAGGTCTGACTAGCGGATCAATTGTGCTTCTATGGCTTCTGAATCCTCACAGACAGTCTGGTAGTAGATTATTGGACTTAGATCCCAAAGTAGATTGCCATTTCGTTAAAATACATCTTGTTAGTGATATGTGAGAGTATTTCGTAGGTTCGGTATGGTCCATTTCAGGTTTGGATACTGGTATCACTGTTACTTCTTGCCATGACGACGAGAAGTCGCTAGTTTTCTAGACTTTATGAAAGCATTTACTAATGCATTGAGAGCTGTATCAGGTACGCGTTTCAGAATCAGACCGTGAACATCATCTGGCCCTGCTTAGAACCATAGGGTAGATAAAGAGAGTCTTGTCGTTCTCGGACAGTGAAATGTTCATTGTGAACTTCAAAGTTAGTGGACTTTAAATTTAAATGAAACTTTTCTCTCTCTTATTGATACAGCGGAAGATTTCAAAATAGCTCTCTATGTGAACAAGATATTTTGAGAATATTTCGGCCAGTGTATCTGGGATATCTGGTAAAGTCATGATGATATCATCAAATTTCTTAGCTGTTCGAGACAGCTACTTTTCCTTTTGTCAATGATTGTCCGTACAGTATTCATAACAGAAGCGAGATATAAACATTGCGGCGCAGAATATCCATGTCTTCGTCTTGCTTCCACTATTGGTATGACGGGCTTTAGTTCGAATTATACACTATCTATTCAGATTTTTCGTTGTTGAATTGAAATTTAAATCTTAAGGACTGTGTTCCGTTCCCTGATGGCGTCTTTGCAAGCACCATCAAATAATTGTTGGCACGTTTAGGAATTGCCAAAGTTTTTGGTTGTTACGAGTCTATGCTCTTAAAATAAGTAACAGAAAAGAGTGAAGACAACAAGCTTATAAAATTTAACAAATAATTTGATTCCTAGAATACAAAGTGAAAAATGAGAAAAAAAAACCTTACGATATTGCGAATTAAATCCAAAATAATCCAAGAATTAAAGACACAAATCCTAGTACTAAAAAGTCCTGAATAAAACTCAGTTCAAGCCCCGAAGACATCCCAAAGTGAAGGCGATGAAGTGTCTGTTATAGGCTGCGAAGTGCTGATGTGTCAACAGTCTCTTGTTGAATCACAGAAATATTATTCCAGGTTTGAATTCAGTATAAATTCCAGTGAATGTCTTTGTCCAAGAATTTTGTCAGAGCACTTTTGTATTTCCAGAGAAAATAATCACTTGAATTCAATAATTTGAAGAAAATAAAATTCAGCCCAATCTGGTCACAACATAATACAACTTAAAGTGCTAGATGTTAAAGCACGACTGGTAAAATCCTCACAGTCACAAGATAATATAGTTCTCTGCTTGACCTCAGGTCACAATTAGCATTTTCTAAAAACAACCATTATCAAATAGAAAATAACCTTCTAGAATGATCTAATGAGCCTTGTTTATTTACAACACAATAGCCTACAAAATTCACTTAGGAATCTCCAATACCCTGACCCTGATCAACATATTTACTCCTTCTTGTTTACCTGAATAATAATCCTGATCATAAGCTCATACACGTAGAGAATAGTGAAGTTATTATTAGTTGTTTACATAAATAAAATAAATAAAAAAAAAATAAAGAAAAAAATTGACAAGCAGGCCAAGCAGAAGTGAACTAAAGTTTGGACAAGGTCAAGTCCAGCATACAATGTTACATTACAATAGCATGTAATGAAATAAAAAAATTAAACTAACAGACAAACAATTAAATTAAATATACATAACATGGTATTATGTCCCCAGAAGAATTCTCGAGTATCTGTGCAAGTAAGTGTATTGACTTCACCACTTTGTCGTAATGATCAACTGTGAAATTTGATTCGCTGAAGGATTGAAACGTTTCTCAATCTACCTTGTTCGATTTCCATCTCTGCCCTAACCCTTGAGGTTTGGGATTGTTACTTGCAATGTAAAGTGGATAGTGATGACTACAGCAGAAGTCATTAATACCTTCTTAATAGATGTCAGATAAAACAGATGAATCGCATCAATGATCCAATGACGAGTAGGATCCTAAGGCACTACGTGGGTAAGTATATATATATATATATATATATATATATATATATATATATATATATATATATATATATATATATATATATATATATATATAAGTATATATATATATAGTTAGAAAAACTATAATTGTAATTTGAAACAAATCTTTTATTTTCTTCCTTCTCTTGTTGAACTCATTTAGGTCCCGAAGTGTATGGTGGCCGTTAAAGTCACCGAGGTGAACAAAATGTAATTGCAACAGTTCATAACATAGTCAAGATCAGCTTGATTAACTGGAGATTTTGGAGATATAATGAACAAAGTAAAAGAGTTTTTGTGCATGGATACACGAATGGCAATAACCTACATTGTAATTTTTGGATCGAGTAGGTTGTAAATAGTTTTGTTATTTATGATGATGGACATTCCTCCATCGCCTTGTTAGTATTTACTGAAATGTTACTACAGGTTATGCAGTTTTGTTAAGAATAGTTTTAAACGTTCGCCTGAAGGCAGACATCTATTTGGTCACTTCTATTCAAAGATGACAATTCCATTGGATTATCTCATATGACATATGCATAGTAGCGGTGGAAGCATGGGGCGTCTGGAAGGTTTCCTTAGCGCTCTATTGGGGGTTCTCTGATGTCCATAGCTTCAAGACTTGCTAAGGTATTGATGAGGTTGTCAGATGCTTTTGGAAGTTTATTAGATTCTTTCATTCGCTCTTTACTGGGGTTGGAGGATTCATTTCCACCGTAGCTCGCGGTCTGCTTCCGTTTGTTGGGCTGGATCTAAAGGGTTTGACGCTAGGAGATCAAGGTTTCTTAAGTGTCACACTGTTACTATGACCACTGGGGCCAGTGATTTGTTGTACTTTTCGTGGTCTGGATCTAGCCCGGAGTTTGCTTGTGGCATTCAGTTTCTTATTTGTCATAATGTTAGATAGACCTATTGGCGTTTCTTGTTCACCCTTATTGAGGGTGGCTACTTGCATAGATTTTGGAGATGTCGAGATTGTAAACTTCGTATGTCTATCTTGGTACAGACAGAATTGGTGGAAGCTTTTTTTATCACTTTCGCTTCACTTGCATAGGGTTTGCCAACAGTCTTTAGTAGAGTTGTAGCTTCCATAAATTGCTATATTCAAAGAAGTTTAGACTTTTCTCATGCTTTACCCGTCGTATTTCTTTCTCTTGCTTCCACTTACAGCAGTCTCTGAGTAAGAGACGTGGTCTCCCTGGCAATTTGCACAAAAATGTTTTCTGATCAAGACGATCCAAAGTGACCATCATGCCCGCAACAGTTTCCTCCTGCAGCCGTCTTCGCGTTAGTCATATTTGTGACAGTTAAAGCACCGCAAAGATCTGCGATAAAATGTCAACTGGTATTATTCAAGAATCTGGCTTCGATTGATGTAGGAAAAGTAGCGTAAACAAAAGTCAGAATGTAAATGCTTGTGAATCAACTTTCTGTAACGGCTAATTTTGATCCTTTCCAGTTGGGGGACATTTTCGGACCCGAGATTATCAAACATTCTAGTCTCATTGCAATAACCATACAAAGGTGCATATCACACGACGCCTATAAATGAGCTGATATATTTTAGTAGTAATACCTCAGAGGGTTTCCACAAAAATCACTTTGAGCAAAGTAAATGAATAGAGTGAGTTTTGCAGATTGACGAATTGTGTATAAGAAAATACCGCTGTATTTTACGTGAATGAAAATGCAGTTGTTGTTTTTCTTTGCCGCGTACAGCGTTACACGGCAGTGTATTGTAATTAAGCATATCGATTCTGATATACTGACTTCTGTTCACTAGATGCAGTTTAGTCTTGTCAGGAAGATGTCCACTTCATTTAAGGAATCTTCGTTTGCAGAGGGATATGAAATCTGATACTTCATTCTTTCTTGACATCCGTTCTATGTGCGCGGCCAGCTGCTGGATTTGAAAACCGTCATGACAAAGTTGATGACGTGTATTTGCATTGAAATTGCATCGACCGATCTCTTCTCTACGCAGCTATCAGGATCCTCTTCTGCATCGTCACGTGGCGCAGTGCACGGCAAACAGATTGCCTTCATTTAGTCGCATCAGACCTATTCAATATCCACGACCCTACAGAGGGTGGAAAAGATGTCTGTATGTATGTCTAATTAGGGTTTAACGGCACATCAGGACGAACCTAGCTATATAGTGCATATTAAACGTTAGCTTGTAAAGATAACAAAGTGCTGAAATCTTTAGAAAGATAAATATTTCCATTTAGAATCAAACATACTGTCCTACAAGATAAACGATAAAGGGTAAAGATGTGAACATTCTTTAAAAGGTATTTACAATAAATGATTAAGGTAATAGGTGTGTGTGTGTGTGTGTGTGTGTGTGTGTGTGTGTGTGTGTGTGATTTGAATTTTTGACGTAGTTTTAACAATTTTTCAGTCATGTCTGCAGTGTGGTAGTTTATAGCGATGTCTAGCACTGAGGCATCATACCGCAGACATGTGGCATCATGTCCCACCCAGTCACATTATCCTGACACCATGCCAACCAGTATTAGCACTAACCTCTTACTGCTGAGCGCCAAGCGAGGCAACTGCCAGTACCAATTTTATTTTGTACAAGTCTTTGGTATGACTCGGCCGGGGTTTGAACCCGCGACCTCTCACATCCGAGGCGGACTCTCTAACCACTTAGGCCAACGGAGCGGTCAAATGTAATGGGTAAAAGTGTAAAATATAGGCCTAGGTAAAAATGTTTTATATGAGTCACGTACGTTTTGAAAGCAGAAAACATTAAATTCTTTCTGGGCGTGCGTCATGAAAAAAAAACCCAAACCTGTCTCACCGGGTGGAAGTTAATAAACTGCAGAAGAATGTGTTCTACTGACAAGATATGCAGTCTGGTCGAGTTGTACGATTCAGGGGTATGTATGGTTCAGGTAGAATCAAGAACTGTTTGTTAACGGAAATCCTGGTAGAGAAATACTCGCCTGACATTCTTTAAGTATCGAAGGACAGAAAAAAATGCTGACGGTCTGTCTTCTTCAATGAAAGCACTAACCTTTTACCAAGGTTTTGCGCTGTATTGGAAAAAAGCTGAACTAGCTAAGCGGAGATAACTCAGCCTAATCATTAGCATGCATACTGTCAGTTTTTCATTTGACAGGAAGACTTCTATAAAAAAAGGTAAGAATATATTAATATATCACGGAAATTAGACATAATATATGGAAGATAATAAGTTTTGAATTTGCATTATTGTTTCACTCAAGAACTTTAATTACTGATAGTGAGACTGAAGTCCAATAGGATTCCTACTACTAACACGATTTGTATATAGGTGAGTTCTGCTGGAAGCGCATACGTTATTGGACACAAGTCTTATACTTGCCTTATTTTTCATGTCTGTATAAAATGGTATGTAAGCTGTAATTGTCAAATTGCTTCCAGTTGTGACAGTTCGAGGTTGTTCCCCTAGCACAATAATTTCAGGCACTCTGGGTCTAACTGAAATAATAATAATAATAATAATAATAATAATAATAATAATAATAATAATAATAATAATAATAATAATATCATCGTCATAACATTATAAACACTCAGAAAACACGAAATTTTTCCAAAGCGAGATTTTGCTTTTTCAAACTCATTACAAAACGTGCAATCAAGATTTGTTGGTAAATATTCATTTTTATTATCTAATAAACAAAATTTTGAATATGATTGGCCAGTTTT
Organism: Megalonaias nervosa; assembly: GCA_016617855.1. Lineage (NCBI taxonomy): Eukaryota > Metazoa > Mollusca > Bivalvia > Unionida > Unionidae > Megalonaias > Megalonaias nervosa. The sequence continues at coordinate 8,410 of JAECUM010006098.1, forward strand.
CCAGATATGAAATCCAGTGCTTCTGTTAAAACCAGTGTAGTGTTGAACTCCAATGAAGTAATATCGAGATCATGTGATTTTCAAGCGGCGTGTAAGTCACATGACAACTATCAATACAAAACTAGTAAAAGAAATTACCCTCGACTTTACCTGAAATTACTCGAAATTACTCGAATTACCCTGAAATTATCCACAAAAAGAGGCTTGATTTTATTCCAATAATGCGGATTCGTCAGTCGTTTGGAGAGGATTATTTTACTCTCGGCACAAAGGAGGTAACTGCTACAATCATCTGCATATCCCACAACGACAGCTTAGAGAACCTTACACGGGATTTTTTCAACAAATACGTTTCTCTGAAGTTTATTAGACAGATCCAAACAAGTTCTCTATGGACGAACGATGAAAACGTTTACCAAGGTAAACCATTATATCTTGTATATGAATAATGAAGAAAAAACATTTAGATCAAGTGTTGAATATCAATAGGTACAAAAAATCCAATTTAATCAATTTCAAATCTGCAAATGAATGCATCAGAACCTGACAATTTAAAACTGCACGATACCTAAATGATGTTTGAGAGACGACAAAATTCCTGTATGCATCTGAGTTAGTATGCGTGAATATCTAAAAGAAGCCTCAGAGAAATCTATATTCTGGCATAAACATATCCATTTCGCTACGTATACGATATATGTTAGCTTTTACCTGTCACAATATCATGTTAACTTTTACCTGTCACTTGTTTCCATGCCGACGCTCTATCTGTGGGGATCTCTGCGATGCAAGAATAATTTCCGGAATCGTTTGGATAGGCAGGGTAAACCGATAAGATGAGCTGACCACACCAATCATAGGATCTTGTTATCGACTGGCTATATCTGTAAATGGTTAAGAAATATAATCTTTAAAATATATTTATTTTACTTCCATTATTTTATTTTTTTTAGCTCTGACAACCTATAGTAACAAAATAGACAAATATAGCAAAGAAAATCACCCTGTTCTGTCTTAATCCCATCTTTATAAACACACATACAGTATGTATGTATGTATGTATGTATGTATGTATGTATGTATGTATGTATGTATGCATGCATGCAACGGTACAGTTATAAAAATAATTTTCCTACGATTGAGCTAATCAAACTCTTCATCAGATAAAGGAAGGACCTGCAAAAACAAAACAAACACGAAACACAAAAGCTAAGGGAAAAACCTGTTTAACTGTTGAATGACATAAGAAATTTAATGAATTTGGATTTGATTTTTTGACACAGTAACACAGGTCTTTTATTTAGTGCTCAGGCAGTTCGGCTGATATGCCTTGCCCAACGACACACCATGGTAGCTGGGCTAATCAAATGGTAGGGTTCAAGCCCCAACCCTTTCGGTCACGAGTCCGGTGCGCGCTAACCAATAAGCACAGCTTTTTCTGGAGATGTATTGTAAAAAAAACCCCTAAACAAAAACAAAAAATCTGACGAAAAAATATGACTAAAATGTGCAAACTGTATCTATTTTTCTATCGGAATCAGGATGGGGCATGTTTATTAAAACTAATCAAAGGTGCGGAGATCCGAGTAAAATATAGGAGGTTGGAGGTAAGCTAATATTAATTATGCAATACCTACCCGTCACTTATTGCATAGCAACTCTTATTTCGTGCCGAAAACTCAGATACATTCTTCCACAGACTCGTGCATTGTCAAGAAGATATGGATCACTAATGCACTTAGCATGCCCATGCGCAGAATAGTTATCTTTTTCATTGACAACAATTAAGACAGGGCACCAGAGCGGAGTGGGAGAAGGGCATTCGGCAATAGCGACTGGTAAATATTGCACAATTAAAATAAGTTTACCCCCAACACCCAGCCAAGGAACAGAAATACATTTTAATAACAGCAGCAATGCACAACCCGTCGCTACTGGGTAGCTAAATTTGTCTGTCAGGTAGGTAGGCTGATGTGTTCAAACTGATGAAAACTAGAGTACAAAAAGAGTGTATCCACCTTTTGAGGGTGCGATCCACTTTACTGAATATTAATGTCTCTCTTGAGCACATGTTATGCCGCAACTAGTGTCTCAGAGAAAAAATGCATGCACTCTGTAGTGTAAATGAGCACAGCTAGAAGGAGAAGTTAGTATGTGGTTGCCCGATCGCTATCTACGTGACGTCCTCCACAGAAGAATGATAAAAAATATGCCCATAAGGCAGCGATGGCTCGAACCCCATGGTCTAATACTTTCATAAACGAAAGGGTCTCTGTCTGCAAGGGACTGATATGCTCTTTTGATGGCAGTGATAATCCACCGTGAGATGGTGGAGGCTGAAATATCAAAAGAGCCCTTAAAAAGAAGGAAATGTCGTTTCCTGCCAGTGTGTTTCCCTTTGGAGGCATTACGATAGAAACGTAGTGCCCTAACAGTGCATGCTGTGAGGTTTTGGCCACATCTTTCAGAGCATGATGTAACGCGGCTGGGTTCACTGAGGTCTTCTTTAACATACTGAACGAAGTTGCTGAGTGGAGGTCAGCATGAGAAACTATGGTGACTAACAATTGAGCTTCCTTTCAATCGGAAGGCGTACACCGGCTCCAGTTGAGGACGATCACTTAGGACGGGCGTCCAGCTGTACAGGTTTAACAGGAATTTATCTAGTAAATCCTGCACTGTTACGGTAGGGTCTTTGCAGCGTTATATTTCCTTAACTCAAAAGACTGACCCGTAACTAGTTGTAACTGATAATGAATATGAGTATACCCTAACCCATAAGAGGTGGGATACAGTGTGGTAATCTAAGAGGTTCCTTAACGAACCAAAACCTGAGGGGAGCGAGGGCTGCCGCCATGTAAATTGAATACGGAGAGGATAATGCGGTGAAGCACAAGTAACAAGCAATGTTCTGTCACAGAATCGACACACTCCCGTTAACATTACGTCCCTGGAAAAGATGGCTGTTCTACGCATGAGCATATGATGTGTACGAGTGGACCATGTCTTATTGACAATTCTTCACTCTGCGTAAGATGTATTCGCATCAAACGGATGAGGTTTTCTTCACGGAAAAAAGAATAGCTGCGCAATAGTGAAGGTTATATACTACTGCTATTAAAAATGTAATATCCGTACGGAAGACCAAATTATTTTGTCCAAATTCCAGGCTAAAGAGAAAGGATGAAAACCATGTACAGCGAGAAACAACGCCATCTAAGATCAGAGAGAACAATATGTATTAAGAAAACATCACGGAAATGTTATGCGTAGTGAAGGTAGTAAATGTGGTAATATATTGTTGATACTGAGAATAAATAATATAATAAAATAAAGAATTTATTGCAAAGAACCACGGAGTATTTTCATGCATAAAAGTTACGGCAAAGGTTTGCACATAGGCCACAAACTGATGCCTGATTAAATGTTTGACAAGAATACACTGAGGAGGTTACGTGTCTTCATTCAAATACAAATTTTCATGAGTTTTGAGTTGCCGAATCCAGTTTCATTCCTTACGTGTGCGCACGATATAGTCCATCCCTGATTAGACTCAGTCGGTAGCAAAACGATAGACTCTACTGAATGTCCAGATGAGTTGTTGGATGGTTTGTTGACTATAGAGTTTAAGGCGCACCAGCACTGTAAGACTATATAGCGCCACAATAAGGTGATTTGATAAAGATTTTTGTATCAAAAGGGTTTATTAACAATCATAAAAGTACAAAAACACAACGATGAGATGGTGAGGATAATATCTGAAAGTTCCCGATCAACTGGGAATGTAAATGGTGTGCATAAAAGGTAATTAGATAATATAAAATAACTTAGGTAACTGACAGTACACGTGTTGGTTAAAATACTCAAAGGAAATAGGTTGCAAACAAGCTTTATTTTAGAATAAATGTTAACATCCTTCCAGAAATTTAAAATACAAGACACACTTACTGTATCAAAACGTTCCTTTGTGTGCTGTGTTAACGATCGTGTGTAGGTTGGAGATCGAAATAATCTAGTATAAAGTGCTCCACGATGAAGGGTTCATTGCAAGAAAAGCAGTGAGGTGCGTCTTAGGCCTTTAATATGAAGGAGTGAGTTATACAGGTATGACCAATTTTAATTCTTACATTGACTAACTCGTCCTAACGAATGGGTTCTGTAGAAAGAAGGTCATTTGCCTATGGTAGGTTTGATCAAATGGAGCTTGTTATTGACAGCATAATTCCATGATCCCTGCCACTTACTAAATAATAAATGTTTGATACCAGGTTTAAAATCAGTGTATGGTATTTCAATATCAGGTGGTTGTGAAGATTTTAGCAAAGCGGTCTGCTCTTTCATTACCTTTAATACCGACATGTTTAGGTAACCAACAGTATACTATATTCTGCGAGGTACACAGCTCGGTGTGTTTTATGGCATTATTGGTCAATAAGGGGTTTTCAAACTCTTGTTGTGGAGTGACTGAACTACTGATAGTGAACTGGAGAAGATAACAGAGTTTAAAATATGTTTGGTTTCGATATATTTCAGGGCAAGGTCTATCGATGCGCCATTTGGCAAGCGAAATTGGGGAGTGTGATTTCCACTAATGAAGACTGCAGCAGCCTTTTGGCTATCCTTTAAACCGTCCGAGTAAACTCGTGTAGTTTTTAAATTGGGAGAGAAGTTCCTTGTAAGATTTATGAAATATGGAAGATTTTGTCTCGGACTCATTCCTTTCATGCAGCGTAAAAAGTTGTTTGGATTGTTTTAGAAGCCAGGGAGGTCCAGTTCAATTGAAGTGGTTGGCTAGTATCACACTGATTTAATTACGAACGCTATTCATATATCTTGCGATCATGATCAGAGAGTAAAGCACTTAACTCTGGATCCCACAATGAGTATATTGATGCATAACAATATGAAATAAATTTATACAGAATACCGCAAAGATAATCAAACAGGTTCGAGAGTTATTATTCCTTCAAGCAGGAATCAAATCCACGCAGTGAGTAAATGGCATCCATCGCCAATGTCTGATGCACAGTAGTTCAGATCAACTCGGTCTTGCGACATGCGATCATCTTCCCACCTTCATGACCATAGCAACATACCGGTATGCATATTATTAATTATCTCCGTGTGTCACCTTTTATGTGAAAATTTCAACCTCTTATGGCATCTTGATAATATCATTGTATTACCTCAACTCCTCAATAACTATTATACATTTTGGAAATTCAGCCCAAAGCAGTTACAACACAAAACTAGCAGACATACTGTGTAAAAAAAAAATTGATTCCTATTCCCATCGTTTCAAAGTCAGTGGGGAAAAAATAGTTTTTCAATCAACTTGTTGTTTGACATTTCTCTCTGAAAATTCAAATAAATTGCCAACGGTCGACGTTGTGACCAAATAATAGGATAGAATAAGCAGTGGAGACTGATGGACGAAAACTGTACCTTGCACGTACGGTCTTTGAGAATCAACACTGTTCAATCTTTCTTGACTCACAAGAGCTAGCTAATTCTAATTTTCATCACATTTCTGATCAAATAAAAATGGCTACAATACCTTGAAATATTTGGTAGTAATTTATCGTTATTCTTCCAATACGTTCGTAGGTTAAAATCTGGTTTTACACAGTATCTACACCGGAGTTCTGCCATTCCTTCCTCCATAACGTCTACCGTTTCTCTCGTCGTGTCCACAGAGATGGGTACTATGAAGTTAATAAAAAGGAACATAAGTTTAATCAATCCATCGATACAATTTTATCTAATTTTTAAGTAATATTTTAAGAAAATGGTGAAACAAATATTTTTAAAAAGTATCCATATAATCATTTTGAACATAAACATAATCCAGAACTATTACAAAAACTACACTTTCCATAGACAAATCAAGTAAAAATCCATTAAAATATTCTGAAGTAAGTATATTACAAATTTATCTGACCGCTCCGGTGGCCTAAGAAGTTAGAGAGTTCGCCTCTGATGCGGGATGTCACGGGTTCAAACCCCGGCCAAATCATAACAAAGACTTATAAAAATGGTACTTGTAGCTGTGTCGCTTGGCGCTCAGCATTAAGAGGTTAGTGTTGGGACTGGTTGGCCTGGTGTCAGGATAATGTGACTGGGTGGAACATAATGTTACATGTCTGCGGCATGATGCCCCAGTGCTAGACATCACTATAAACTGCCAATCTGCAGACATCGTAGCAATATGACTGAAAAATTGTTAAAGCTATGTTATAAATCCTGGTAGTGATTGACCTGCCTGACTCACAACCGAAATGGCGTGGGTTCAAATCCTATCACGGGATCAGCCTGGGTCGGTTACCGTAGTTTGCAAGACACTTTATTCCAGTTGCCCCGGGCACTAAATAAAAACACAAAACCAAACTGTCAGTTATTAAACTGTGGTCTGTAATGATATGGAAATAGGAAAATCTAAATATGGAATATGGGCCGAAATTAGAAAGCCAGACGACGACACTTTCATGTCATGTCGCATAAGGGTTTTCTTCCTCATAAACCACGATAACCAGTCTGCTGTCACCAGAGGCAAATGACAGTAAATCTATGTATCAAAGTGGAAGCAAAATTGAGGCGGCCTATGTGGAAAGAAAGTTTGGACACCGAAGGTATGTTTTTATGCTAAGATATTAACCAGAAATAAAATGTAAAAACAATGGAGTTGATCCAAATGAGTGAAGATCTTATATTTCCGATGTGATTTCTGATACCATGCTGTACAGACTTAAAGGCCATGTAAGCAGACAAAAACACCGAGACGTAACTTGACCAAGATAAGTATTTTAAACCATCCTCTCTTCTCGTCATGGCGCCGCTATTCTATCTCAATAATTCATTTTATCACTTTTGCAATATTCTATTCTATCTCTGCATCATTTATTTCTTCCAGAGCAACTGACTTATTTGTGAACTGTCAATTTCTTCCTGCAAAATTTTCATTCAATTTCAAATTCATTCTTAGTCAAATTGAATGTTACCTCTGTAAATGTTCATGTATTTTTCTGTTAAACACGCTACGATGACGTTCATTGATAGGCTAACTGACTGGTTTAAACTGTTTGAAAGTTTTAGCAGTTTTCTAAACAAAGTTTGCGTTATACGTTAAAATTTGTTTCATTTTACGTTACTTTCTTCAGTTTCATTCACAAGTTTGCATATTTTTAAGCAAATTGTTGGTTCATTTAGTCCTATAAAAATATCACATCCATTTTGGTAGAATGGTGTTTGGTAAACATGTCACGCAAATTTGTAATTTAGTACCAAGGTTTGACAAAATGTATTCATTTGTGTCCAGTTTAGTTGTTTTCCCTGAGTATGTGCAACAGTCTATTTTCACTAGCAAATTGAACTACCTCAGTCCTGCTATTTGTCAACTAAGATTTATTCTATTTTCAATTTCATCTATGATTTTGTCAGGGTCGTTTTCACTAATAGTATAAACATATTCAGTTTAAAATCCTTCTCCAGTAATTTCATTTGGCTGAACCGTTTTAGGATACTAAACAATCTTTTTCGTTCTCCTATACTTGACAGATGCGCTTATCTCTTTCTACTCCTTCAATAAGTTTCTCTTCTTCGGATATTGTTTCTTGAATTGGTGATTTTTTCCTTAACGTTTCGTTTCATTTTTTTGATATCAATACACTTGTGCAATATGAGCATTCCAGCGTTTTCACGTTTCTTACGTTAGTTTCTGTCCTTTTAAGTTTCGAGATAACGTTCGAAAGAAGCTACAATTTAAAATTGTTGGGATGTATGTTAAATTTCGTCTTTGATATATACCATTGAAAAATAATTTCCTGACATAAGACACATAAGCCATTTTATTTGTTATATTTTAAACGAAACCTATTTTTAAAATGGTAACCGAAAGGTATTGTCGTCAACCGAAAACGGTTAATACATAACAATGCAGCCTTTTGCATATTGATGGTACTGAACAGGCACATTTGTTACCTATTGATGGTACCGAGCAGGCACATTTGTTACATATTGATGGTATTGAGCAGGTATATTTGATACATATTGATGGTACTGAGCAGGCACATTTGTTACATATTGATGGTACTGAGCAGGCACATTTGTTACATATTGATGGTACTGAGCAGGCACATTTGTTGCATATTTTCTTTGTGTCTCAAAAGACAAAGCTTAAACATATTCATTCTCATTTTTTGCTAACCATGCACTTTCTGATTCCCTTGCACTATTGCTTGCATTCACGATAAATATTAAATGAGCGCAACTTTGGCGGCAAAAAAACCCAACAAATTCCTGAATTTTAACGTCAGAAAGCTGTGTCGAGTGCTTGCCATTAATTTGATATAAGGTTTCCATTGAATACTGAAGTCAGAATTTGTTCTCTTCACCCGTCATGCGGACGACATATTCCTGCTTATACGAATTCGTCTGAATCAACGTGGCCATTAGATCGCGGTCGACCGTTGTTATAGTGGACATACATACATACATACATACATATATATATATATATATATATATATATATATATATATATATATATATATATATATATATATATATATATATATATATATATATATATAGTCAAATATTTAATGTTGTAGCTACCAATTTCGAAGCGAGTCACAACTAATGCACATAAAAATAATATTGCAAATTCAAAGAAAACTCGATAAAGTCTTCTGTTTCTTTATTTTAAATACCAATAATTAATATTATGGGAAATTACCATTCATGAAATAATGTGTTATTAAGGTATATTTTGAGATATGATTTCTGTACTTGTTGGTTGAAAACTGTGTTGAAGCACGGTAATTATGTTCTTGTTGGTTGTCACATGGTTATACACAGTGGAGAAATAGTTCCATTAAACTTTTTCTTTAACTTTGTGTTTCGTTCTTTATTGTTAATTATACAACTTTGCTATACAGTTTGAGTGATACGTACTGTACTGATTTATAGTCTAAAGTTGAATTATAATCTTATCGTCCTGAATGTAATGCAAAGAAATATAATCTAGCCGATTATAATCATATCATGTATGTAACATAATGTAATATAATCTAGCTGAATATAGTTTTATCATCTCACTGATGTAATGCAATGTAAGATTAACTAGCTGAGTATAATCTAATTATCTTATTGAATGTAATTCAATGTAATATAATATAGCTGAATATAGTTTGATCGTCTCATTGAATATAATGCAATGTAATATAATTAGCTGATTATAATCTTATCATCTCACTTGATGTAATGCAATGTAATATAGTCTAGCTGAATATAGTTTTATCATCTCATTAAATATAATGCAATGTAATATAATCTAGCCCATTACAATCTGATCATCTCACTGACTGTAATGCAATTTAATATAATCTAGATGAGTATAATGTAATCATCTCATTGAATGTAATGTAATATAATCTAGCTTAGTACAATCTTATCATTTCAGTGAATGCAATTGCAGTGTTAAGAGAATCTATGTTGGGGTTTGCACCGAGACAAGGAAATCCCATTGAAAGGGTTACATTAGTCTCCCCACGAGGCTGTGCCGCCGGGGAGACAAAAAATGCAACTCGGCGACTGAGATTTCATTGTCTTGTCTTAGTACAAACACCGAGATTAATTATTTTTCTTACTCATTTTTCCCCCATTTAAATTAAAATAACCTTGCACTTTTGCAATATAGTTAGCAGATTCAAAATATAGTATTCATCAGGTACTATCATTGCCTGTCTATAAATGTCATCAGGTTTTGTACTCTTGTATGAAATCAGAATAATTATCAAGCAGAATCTAGCTATATATGCTGCTCTTAAAAAAGAAACAAAAACCCTCCAAGAAAAGGTTATAATTGTTACTTGTTGCAAGTGTTGCATCATGAGCATTTCGAGCCACGTGCGTTTATTTTTGTAAACACGCATTAATGTGATTGTGTTAATGAGGGCAATGTGGTGCCCAGTCGACTGAAGTGCACAAGTTCTACTCATGAGAAAATAGAAACATAAAATTATTTGATACTATTACTGTATTAACACATTTAATCGATGGCTGTCATGGGAAAATAGTAATAAGTAATTAATATCTTTGATACCGATAACTTTTAACTTTCATCAGTTCTAATTTGGAAAAAGTTCTATGATAAGCAGCGGGATGATAAAGTACACAGTTCTGTCTAATTACATGAGTAATGACTGTGGGGAGATATCTAATTCATTGTATTCTTGTAAATTTATATTCTCTGCCCTGGAAATATGGCAAGGGTTGCTATTACTTGACACAGTGATACGCTACATGGAAATCTTCGTATGGAATAGCGCGTGGATGGACGAATGAACCACTCTGATTGGCAAGTGTAGAAATTTGCATTTGTTTACAATGTTTAATTCGACTGGGGCTGGTTGGGTTGTTTGACAAAATTTGAAGAACGCAGGTCTGTTTGTTGCCGGCTTTACGGATGCTCTTGCGATTTTTGTAGCCAGTGATGTGTATTGCCTGTGTTTCTGGAACAGTGGTTTCAGTTATAATTCGTTCCATACAGTTCCACGAATTCTATCCTATATGTAGCTCAGTAAATTTTCAGGTCGGCGTCATTATATCTAGCTAAAAGTACCCAATTCGTTTCACGCGAAGTATTTAAAACTAATGAGATACTTTAGCTACATTTAATGACGTTGACCTGAAAATTTTCCAAGTTAAAGATAGAATAACATTCGCCATGATGTGTGTAGTTAAAAACATAATACTAAAGAACTCAGCTTCGTGTGCGTGTGTGTCTGTCTATCTCAAAATGTTTAGTATGGTGTGTTATAAAAGTTGGAGAGACCATAAGTTGCTTTATGATTGAATTTCTTTTTGTTATCTATCTGTTGTTGTTGTTTGATTTTATAACAGCTCAGTCAGACACAACAGAAGGCAACAGAGGTTTCTTCTCTTTAAAAGCAGTTCCTAGCGCGTGGACACCATAACTAACACGATCTCACTGAGACAACCAGACTGAGATCGAAAAGTAAGGTTTGCATAACAGCTAGATTTCTCTGTCGCATGGGTGAGAAAATATAATCTAGCTGAGTATAATCTTATCATTTCATTGAATGTAATGTAATGTAATATAATTCAGTTGAGTATATTTTAATCATATCATTGAATGTAATACAATGCAATATAATTTAGTTGAGTATAATCTTATCAGCTCACTGAATGTAATACAATGTAATATAATCTAGCTGAATATAATGTTAGGATCTCATCGAATGTAATGCAGTACAATATAATCTAGATGCAGCGTTAGTGAAGCCTATCTTCTTACCAACAATTGTTACGTTCACAGAATCCTTTCGGTCCTCTGGAGTTGGGTTTACTGCACATTCATACAGCCCCTCGTCCTGGAGAATCATATCCTTCTTTATTAAAGTAGAGATTCTGGACTCATTTTGAATGAATACTTTGGCACCGTTTTTCAGTTCAATCTGCTGATTCGTTCTGGGAGTAAAATACCACTAAAACAATAAACGGAACACATATTATGACATCACACTATAGATAGAAATTCTTAAGTAGCCTGTACACAAGTCCTAAATGCTATAAAGAAACTTTTAAGAAAACTTTCTGGAGTTGGTATTTTATAGGTGTTTTTTATATAAGATTTTTATTTCATTTATAGGTCGTTTAGTATATTAGATATGTATTTCATTTACAGCTGTTGCCTCATATCAGACATGTATTTTTATTCAGTACTTGAATATTTCAACATACGTATTTTTTCTATCTATGATCGAATATATAAAAAATGAAGAATTAATGGCATATCTTATGAATTCAACACCAGTCATATCTTCATACATTTGATAGTAATAGAAATGATCAATTTTACAAAAATTTTAAACTGGCAGATTTAGTTTCAAATTATTACTTTATGTTTCGTTACAAACAGTTACAGAAAAAATTAATATTAAATATTAATACCATTATTCATTCGTATCTTGTCGGATTCTGAGAGTCATCTGTTCCTCATGACACGAGTAAATATTATCCAGAGGAAGAGGTAAAATACCATCGAACAACGATGAAAAACATTTCATTCAGTTAGGATTTCGCAGTTAATAATTTTGTAAAAGACATTAAACAAATAACAGTTAAATGGAAAATCAGGCTGTTAATAGAGATTTTATATTCATGAGACAATCTACTGAACAACTGGATAAAATGTACCTGATGAAACTTTCACAGAAACAATGAAATATTCAATTAATTTGAAATCGAAATAGTCGAGGAAAGGCATTTACCCATATCAATATATTTAGAGTTTAGAATGGTTCATCAAAAGAGTTCAACTAACAATTGAAAGGTTTTGTTCGAAGGTGAATGATTCAAACAGACCAAATGATGTTTACCAAAATGTCCGTAATGTCACTGGACATTTTAACCTCCAAATACTTGTACATCTGCATGACTATTGTGTGAAAAGATACCTTAACGGTATGTGAATTTTACGCAGAATTATGAAGGACTCTTGGATTAGAATGATACAAATTTATAAATGGCATTTGTTGAATTCGAACTTTTGACCAAGGTGATCTGTTCCAGTTGGTTAAGAGTGGAACGCAAAGTGGAAATGCAGGATTTCGGAGAGAAATGTGAAAGCAAGTCACGAAAATTGGTCAAAGATGTAAGATAAGAAATGACTGCAAGTACGAAAGATCAAGGTTAAGGTCATTCAGTATGTACTAAAATTCTAAAAACCTCCATAAATATGACATGGTAAGTACGAAAGGTCAAGGTTACGGTCACTCAGTATGTACTAAAATACTAAACACCTCCATAAATATGACATCGTAAGTACGGAAGGTCAAGATTAAGGTCATTCAGTATGTGCTAAAATACCAAAAACCTCCATAAATATGACATGGTAAGTACGAAAGGTCAAGGTTACGGTCACTCAGTATTTACCAAGAAACTAACAACCTTTGCCATGAGGAAATATATGCCTGGAAACAACGACGGACGAGCGATGCTGACTAAATATATGTATCATCTTCTGATGGCAGCTCATCATAATATTGGCTTAATGGTGAAGATTTAAAGTACATTATATAATCCTCATTCCTTAATATTAAATTGAACATTTTGTTTCAGGTTGTACATCTTCATAAGTGGGTAGAGAAATTTATTCGAACAACTATAACACTGGTTGCATTCTAGAATTGGATTTGGATATTTCTTTGCACGTGCCTGGCCATTTTGACCACTGTCCATGAGCTCCATGTAATTAATTCCAGACAAAAATGATTTATTTGAGCACCAGAAGGAGATATATGATCACATGGGCACGAGAACAATAGTTTCAAACCTATACGTCTTAAGTGTCATCAGCTTTAAAAATAAGTAGCGTTACGTGCATTTTGGTTACAACTGAAAAGAATACGGAGCTGTCTAAATATAAGAACAGTTAAAGTCTTAAACTAAACTAAATACAAATTTGAGATAAACGCTTTTGAGAAAAATTTCAAACTGATGTACAACGCTGTATTCGGTTAATAGATCGAGAAATCGAGGAAAAGAACAGTAAAAATATATGAAGATGAAAGAAAGAATGTTTACGTGTCAGAAAGGTTTATCATTGCAAGGAGAACAATTACTGACGATGACACACTGTTATTAAGTCTAAAAAGACAAGTAAGTCAATGACGAAGTAGGCTCCAAAACATATATGACTGCAAAATTAGACCACTCACAGCTGTTATGAATTTCTTATGCACTCATGTTGACACAGAAGGTGTTCACAAAGACCCGAAAGATAACATCTAGTTTTATGGCACTAGAGAAATCTCACAAAATCACTTAACCGAAATGTTCCTGAAACCGAAATATTTTCTGGTCCTAACTTTGTATTCATTAGTTAGAAATCTATTGGAATCTAAAAGTTTAATGGCATTGTAATCCTTACACCATACACAGTAAACTGGACAGGTTTTTCTGTTTGAGCTGCGTTCATTACTTGCTTTTTATCGTATCTATCTTAAATTTATCATTCTTAATGTCCTTTTGAATCCTGCACCGTTTGACACCAACTTGCTAATACCCATTGCAGTGATGCCTATTTCCACGTTATCATAATTAGATATACTCCGTATATCTGCATCTGTTCTGAAACATTGGAGTATATTGTTAAGAGTTTTTAATGTCGTTTTTTTTTCTTCTCTGAGTTAATCTTGGTATAAAATGTTAGTTGCGGAATAGCAAAGCAAATAACGCCCAGAGGACGTTATGTAAACTGTGTGAGTCGGAAACTGACAGTTTATTGTATGATAAACTAAAAAAATCCCATTAAATTCTTATAACTGCAGTTCTTTATAATTTTATTAATTCTTTTATTTTATTTTTTTTAAAAAAAAGAAGATATTTCGTGTCACTTTCAGAGCCTTATTTAAGCGTATGAATTATTGTTGAGGACTTCTGCTACGTAACTATTTATAGAACAGGGGATTCTCCATCAATCAGGTAATAGCCACGTCAACATCAAGCAAGAAATTCACCAATGGTAGACGATCTAATGTTTCGAATATTCCACAGCATAGTCTTAATATTTTAGCTAACTGGCATATGTGTTCTGAGTAGAAGTTGAATATTCAAAGCAAAGAATGTGTTAGTTTTTTGACATGCAAATGACTCTTGGATTTTATACTTATGTGAGTTAATTGTGACTTGGCCGATTCATTATTGTCCACACTCATGAGTAACCAATTTTCACTTCTTTAAGTCTATTTTCTTGTTCATTAACAGGTTATGCTATCTACAGAGGTTAATTACAAATGAAATTATGACTATCAATAAATGGTTATGGTGATGGCAGTCCAATAGTCAAACAAAGCAAAACATCGACAATGACAGTTACGATAGGAGAGGGGCGGAATCTATCTACATCGTAACTATCAGGGTCAGCGTTTTACATGGGCTATAAGTTCAGTTGTTACAATGTTATTCTTTGAACCCCCATCTCCCAATCCCTATATCCAATTACCTATATTGTTAAATTTAATTGTAACACGCAACAGTGAAAATCACTTTCACGGCACAGCACAGCACAGCACGTAGCCCCCGCGTTTTTCTTGGTAGATTTTGAGTTTCCCATTTTTTTTTTCAAATGTAGTCAACGAGAAAAATATTAATTTTCAGATAAAAATGCAAAGATTTATTATTCGATTCTGTCAAAATCAGTTTATTCAGTTTTCAAAATAAAATAGAAACCCACCATTTTTATTTCGTTTCAAAGACATGCAGTGTGTATGCCTTCCGTTTCAGTGTTTTTATTAGTTACTTTGCACGTAGTTCTTTTTATAGAAGTTGGTATAACGTAGTTCTTCGCACAGTTTACACAAAAATAAACGCAACTGGGCCTGATCAGATGGTTATGTTTTGATCAATGAAAAACTTAGCTACATTTACCAAATAACGCAACTGCAAATATTTTTGATGTTACATATCAACAAATGAATACTTTCCTTCTCTTAGATGCCATTCTTCAGCATAATTAACTTTCACAAGAAGTTTTACTATCCAAACTTGCAAACAAATAGGATTTAACTCAAGATACTGACAGTGCTGCACTCATGTTCAACTCGTTAAATATTCTATCACATCTCCTTTAAGTATAATGTAACTTGTTGTCGGTCATTATATATAATATGGTAATTTCAACTTGTTATTTTTTCGTTTCGTTCGGCTGTACTCCACTCAAAGTTTAGCATCGGCATTAATCATTGTTATAATCTGGTTGGTCAAGCAATTTTTAATTTTTGATAATTTAATTTCGGAATCAATCCCATGACGTCTGACTGGTCTTGTAAATATTAAAATAATAAAGATATTGAGTACTGTTTGGGGTTTTCTTGCAAGCCATTAAATCTACTTTTGTTAATGAAAAAAGTAGAGATGAAACATATTGTTTTAATTAACAGTGCTAATTCAATACTGTATTAATTAGTTTAGAATTCTCAATATGTTTATTACATTCCACTCTTTTGAATCAACCGAAATGAGATAAATGTGTCCTTTAACGAATCTCCTGCAAGCTACGGTGATGGTTTGATAAAGACTGGAACAGGCGGCGAAGAGATATCAGTTTCAGTATTATGACAGCGGCAGGAATTGCTGGCATATCTAGACTTAAACTAAAACGATGCTAATATGAGGCAATAAGTCATGGGTTTTATGAATCGAGGTCTACCGCATTTGGTTTCGACGATATTGAACTTTCTTTAGTATAAATTACCTTGATTGGAGGGATATTTGAAGAAAAATCACTGCTTTCACAAACTAAGGTTAGATCATTATGGAGTATTACGTCCAAGATCTCATCAACATCTTGAATCTCAACTCTGGGAGGAGATCTTCGGATTATTTGACTGTGTACCGTCAGGAACATCATAAAAAAGTAAGATGCGGTCATTATAACTGAAAAGGAATGAAATAATGTCATATTCAAAATTTACCACTTGCAAATAAACACACGTATATAAGTGAATACTTTCTCTCTCGTACATAAAAAACGTATTTTCTGCATGAACTTAGCTCATTTCGTTTACACTTTTTTCAATTATCAACCCGTTTTTGTTTCCCTATTCGTTGTGCTTCAAAAGGAAAATGTGACAGTAATGAAAATCCCTGACTGCATGCAAATATTAAATGGGGAAAACTTGTACTACGTGGGAGGGGGTGAGAGAGATTAAATGGGCTACAACTGTACATGAAAGTGAGCAACTAAAGAAGATACAGAGGAAAACAGAACACATCTATAAAAGTGGTTGAGTACGCAATTTTATGATTGCTCATCTATCATGTGAGCAAGGAATACTATATCTGACAAAAATCATCATATCTTAGTGCAAGGGCTGTAGATTTGTTGGAGAAGGATTTTATGATCTTAGGTTAAGGATTCTATGATCTTAGGTTTTGAACGTGTTAGAAGCAAGAAAGTAGACCTAACCCTATACGGCATGATATAACTCTTGAAGACCGCCATGTTCGTTTCTACTTTTATTTTTGCCACTGTAAGTACCCTACTTCATTACTAGACTCTTGCTAAACGGTAGCTACGACCTTGACCTTACTACACTAGTAACGCAACATTGCCCACATTCACTATTTGGAGGTTTCCGAAAATAGATGAAACAAGTAAATAAACTTCATTGAGAGTTGTTTCAGGGACGGCTAGTGATACGTCTCAGCAACGGAGGGTCAGTGATATGTTCTTGCTCATCTCAGGCACATTTTTACTCTCGTAGGCAGACAATATGTTCCCATGTAGTGCTTGTTAACCCCTGTGTTTGATGTACGCATGTTTCGACTAACTCACACTGGTCGTGATCTGTTGTCGACTAAGAATGGGAATCTGCATCTTCGCTAGCCAAGGTTCCGATTACCCTATCTACACCTTGGCGGGCCAAACAGCTATATCGGTGCTTTGTCCTAGCGACAACTATTGGATTTGATGTGTTGCCTCCCTTAGTATGTAATTCCAACTAACCAATAGCGTGGTGTATTGTACATCGGCCGAAAACGTTGGTGGCAATTGACCTATAAAGGATACTTTGTAAGTTTAACATCGAAAGTATGACTATGTACCAGAGGAAAGCCATTACAGGTCTATTTGAGTGAAAGATATTTGTGCAAACACGGACCGGCACTGGAAAAGTGCTTATTTATAAGTCCATTCAAGTTGTGTGCTCCCCTTGTCTGGATCACGTAGGAACAGGGTTCAAATTTGAACAACTTAGTTTTGATTGGATGCGGTGGCTTACCGTCGCATCCAATGAAATTCATAGACCCGAAGCACAGAAATATCTGATCGATATGCCAAGATGTAGATAGGGTTATCGGAATCTTGGCTAGCAAAGATAGGAAATCGAGTGTCTTTGAACCTTGGCACACACAGGTCGGCGAAGCCCGCATATAGTTGTAAATACCACTTTGAACAACGGCACGTAATATTTACGTCAGTTTCTCTATGTGATGAATGGTATCAGATTATACTTAGCTATCATTGAGCTATGCTAATCGCTAGAAAGTGCCTTTTTGAGAGGGTATCTATGTATGCATTAGTGTTTTTTTCGGTGCCACAGTACAAAAGTGGCTACGTATTACCAACTAAATGTTAAGTTCGAAAAAATGCTAAAATGAACGTGCGCAGAAATGTAGGAATATAAACCATTTCCAAGAATTGTAAAATTAAGTACAACAAGCAAGATAAAATATAAAATGTATAGATATTTTACAAAATGTATATAAAATAATAAATAAAGGTAACACATGCAAAACCATTTAAAGCGATTAAATTATTTTGTATAAACCGCATTCCTTTTAACATTCTAAGATTTTATCGGTGACACGTTCTCATGGTTCTTTTTCCAAACATTTCACGTCAACTTACTTCTGTCTCAGGGTGGAACGCGACAAGAATGTGCTCCAGTTTCGGTGGACAATGCTAGGGTATGCATTGTGATCGCTTTTTATCCTTCAGCATGCACCAGTCACATGTTTGTCTGATACTCTGTCGGCACAACACTACCTCTCTCATTTGTTCTATACGATGGATAGTACACTCCAATACCGAGTTTAATGTTCTTAAGTTTGTGTAGATTTTATTTCACATATTTTGCCAAGTATGGCGAACATGTCGATTTATACAATATTTGAAGTCAGTATATAAGAATCTTCCACTCGGGAACGGGTAACTGTAGGATAACTTTGGTTGCTTTATCTGCCCTTTTTACATCTTTTATGGCAATGTGGCAGGCAGCCACTAATACAAAATACTTTCCCCCAGAACATCATTATTTTGTAATATATCTGGGATATTAACAGCTTATCTGATTTAATATCCTGCTAAGCTTTCAATGTGGAGATATAATCCAAAAAGATGATGAAATTTGTTTTTTTGGGTGGGAGAGGTTTCAGCGTAGTTGAAAGCTTTGTTGTTGTTCTTGTGGGCTTAACGCCATTTTCAACACATGAAAGGCTATACATGGCGGCCAGTATATTTGGTGGAGGAAGAACCCGGTTCACGTTGGCCGAGCCCTCGACTCGAACTCAATCAGAGAGAGGTGCGATGTCAGTGATCTGTAAAGGCGAGCGCCTTAAACCACTGGACCACCTGGGGGTCCAGCTCAAAACTCTGAACATGGCTGTAATTTCGGCAACTATAGCTAAGGCGTTATACGGTAACCGGCCGACACTCGAACCTAGTCGGACAGAGTTGAGGTGTGTGATGTGTGATTTAGATTTTTAACGTGGCTTTAACAGTTTGTCAGTCATATCGCTACGATGTATGCAGTGTGGCAGTTTATAGTGATGTCTAGCACTGGGACATCATGCCGCAGACATGTAGCATGATGTCCCACCCAGTCACATTATCCTGACACCAGGCCGACCAGTCCTAACACTAACCTCTTAATGCTGAGCGCCAAGCGAGGCAGCTGTTAGTACCATTTTTGTAAGTCTTTGGTATGACTCAGCCGGGGATCGAACCCACAACCTCCCGAGGTGTGAGTGATCTGTACAGGTGAGCGCCTTTGATCATTCGGTAACCTGAGGCTCCGAAATGATCTAGGTAACAAATGTAAAACCCGCAAGACGTGATTGAAATTTGTTGTATATACAGCATTCCCTTCCAATGTCCAGGATTTTCTGGTGTGGTACGCATTTGTACTATTTCTTAAGTGGTTAACTTCAAAATACAAGGTGGAAATGGACACACTCGACAAGAATGTACTTCACTGGCAGGCTATCCATTCCGATAGAATACTTCACTGGCAGGCTATCCATTCCGGTAGAATACTTCACTGGCAGGCTATCCATTCCGGTAGAGAATCACCATACACTAGGTATATATGAGTCAGGTATGTGTGTTCGATACGCGAGACGATGGATATCACTCGCCAGTATGGGGTTTGATTTCTTAAGTTTGTTTATGGATTTTTATGGGAGGGTGCACCAAGGTACTGACCAGCAATTGCTTTGCTGCTGTCTTCAGTACTCGCACTATTCGAGAGACAGACTCCCACGCATGTAACGTGGAAATCGTGGTGGGAGAGTATAAACGGTTTTCCACTCGCAGGAATATTGTCACTGAGACTAAGACCGCATCGAATCACAGCGACGACATTCCGGAAAAAAATGTTGTTTGTCACCAAGGGCTTCCATTCCATCCGGACTGGGTAGGGTTTTGACATTACAAGATCTGCAATGTCTCTGTCTACTGTTTAAGTGTCTGTGTGAAACAATGTGTGTGTGTGTGTGTGTGTGTGTGTGTGTGTGTGTGTGTGTGTGTGTACGCGTGCGTGTTTTAATCTTCTACTAAAATTCAATGGTAGGCGCTGCTGCGAAAAGAAAAGTCTGTAGACAGTTGCATCCTGCAGTTGTCTAATTAAGCACCCCAATGTCAGCCACTCGACCAGACTGCAGTAGCAGTTTGAACGCTGGTTGGTATTTCTTGATTCGAACGTCAACGTATGCTGGAACTATGGATCAACCTGATGACGGGGCAGGAGGAGATGAACACAGTTTTCGTTTGAACAAGCAAAAGATGACCGGAAGTAGGAGGCTTCTCTTGTCATCGCCTCTTTTGCAGGCTGAGATGTAGCTGGTGCTTTTTTGTCCCAAGTGGCGCTTAACAAAACTAGCAGTTCGTCCTAAAATGGTTACTTCTAGACCATCGCTAGACAAGTTTGTCCTTTGAGGGGAATAAACATCTGATCGAGCTGATTCAATATCAAGTGAGTACTTGGGTATTGAGCTGGGCATAGAGTGCACCAAGTGTTTTGTGGCACCATAGTGGGTATGCTCAACCAAAAGAATATAGATGTTATGATGTCAGGTAACACACTAGACAAAGAAATTCCCTTCTTTGACTTTAAAGGTAAGTTGTACTTTTGTGTCGGCTTGATGCGATCTGATTCGAAAATGCAGAGTATAATCTTATTCTCCATGACGTTGTCAAGAGTTCGTTAAGCTGAGACGAGTTATGGGATATGTGATCCACAAACTCGGTCCCTACTTGCATTGCTCGAGACAATATCTTGGCTTGGCATGTGTTCGATCTGGCTCGGAAATAATGGGGAGAGAAGACTGGCCGTCGAATGCATGGGGGTGGGGTAGCGGGCCTATTTGTTTAGCCCAAAAGGGTTTGTTGTGTTGAATTAGCGAAAAGGCTGTGGTTGTCGCCAAAAGGGATCTCCTGGATCACTTATTGGCTGACGAGCCCTCTGGTTTGCGATAGTCATCCAAAGGGAAATTATTGACAGGTGACGTTAGCATCAATACTGACGGCTGTTATGTTTTTGCTAAATAGCACAAAACATGGTTTGGTCTAACTACTTTAATGGCTAGATTACAACTGACTGAAACAGTGAAAACACAGACACACTAGTTTCTCACGCTAATGTTATCATAAGGCATATAGGGTTACAACTGAGTGAGAGCCTGGAGCTAACCTTAGCTGACCTGTAACTGTCAGACCATTTGTAGCAACAGAATATTAATACCGTATATTACCACAACTCCCCCTAAAAATGAGTTTTTTGCTTTTCTTTTAAATTCACATATTCATTTCTCCTTTTCTTTTTAATAAATTTGTAAACATATTCAAACTTGACAAAATTCTATTTTTCACATGAATATATATTTCAAATAGTTTCTGGTGAGTTGTAAAAGTTCTACTAAATGTAGTTAAAATTAAGTTCTAGCCTATGACATTCACAATCATTCTTACACTCATGAAAACAAATACATGGTGATATATTAGCATTGCCACTAAAATCTATAGTCCTAATATTGTTTTCTTCAATCCAGTTGTTATCACTGCATATAAACTGATGTGATATAACAGATGTATTATTATGTCCTTAAACACTTCCAGTTTCTAATATTCATAAGACACACTTTTTGTAATTGAGAAAAATTATCGAGTTCACATAACAAAATGTCTGTATCTTGCAGGCTTTTTTATTAGACGTACACTCCTTGTTCGAATCTCTTGTGTCTGGTTTGGCTCATTGATGATTAATGGCCTCTTGTCATTCAGTTCAGTGACCTCCTTGTTACTATCTTCGTATGTATCATATATCTCTGGCAATTTCTCTTTTGTTTGTAACAGATGTCTTCGGTTTCTCCTGTATATAGGATCATCCTGGGTTTTCACATCATACGACCTTAGAGTGCTACTTTTTCTGACGACTACAGCTGGTTCCCAAAGACCTTGTCTTCTGATTCAGACTTTTTCTCCAGAAGTTAGATTTGGAAGCTCTTTAGGTGTTCTGTCATACTGTTTCTTTTGCAGATTTTTCTTTTCACCCAGTTTCCACTTTAGGTTTCTTTCTTTTATAACTTGCGGATGTAGCTGTGTATTGGTAGTAGGTAAAGTCGATCGAAGTCTTCGACTCATCAGTGTTTGTGCCGGAGATCCTATATCATCAATTAGTGTATTTCGATACTCCAATATCGATAAATATGGATCTTTTCCATCTCTCTTTGCCTTATTGAGAATACCTTTGACAGTTTGAATGGTTCTTTCTGCTAAACCATTAGACCGTGGATACTTGGGACTTGACGTAGTGTGTTTGAATCCCCAGGTTTTTGCAAACTGACCATATTCTTTTGAGGAGAACTGTGGTCCATTATCACTCCTTACTTCTTGTGGTATTCCATGTCTTTCAAAAACTGACTTTGTGTGTGTGTGATTACTGTGCCTGCTGGTGTATTTTCTAACTTGGCAACTTCAAAATATCTGGAGCAATAGTCTACTATCAAGACATAGTTGTAATTATTCCACATACATAAATCTGTTCCAACCATTTCCCATGGTGCAGTAGGTTGTGTAGATAACAATGGTTCCTTTTGATTTGATTTTCTGTATTCCTGGCAAGTAGAATAATTTAATACTGTGTCTGCAATATGTGCATTCATGCCAGGCCAATACATAATGTCTCTTGCTCTTTGCTTTGTCTTCTCAATGCCCATATGACTTTTGTGCAACTCTTTTAACATTTCTTTCTGAAGAGCATCTGACATTACAATCTTTATCATCTGGCCATCCCTTTTGAATCATTTCTCGTAATTTGGTCATTTTATTATCACGTTTAGTTCCATTCTTTATTGCTTCTAACTGTGTATCTGCAATCTGTATATTTGACATGATCGTGTTCACATAACACTCAATTTCACTATCCATGTTCATTGCAGATGTGTTCGTCTGTCTGTATGCTCTTGACAATGTATCTGCTACAATTAACTATTTTCCTGGACAATACGTTAAGTCAAAACTGTACTTCTGCAGTCTTAAAAGCATTCTCTGAAGTCCAGGCGGTGTGGCAGATAGAGGTTTCTTGAAGATTGATTCCAGAGATTTACGATCCGATTCAACTTGTACTTGACGACCATAAATATATTGATTAAATCTTTCAAGACCAAATAACACAGCAAGCAGTTCTTTTTCGATCTGTGCATATCTTGTTTCTGCATCTGTCAAAGACCTTGATGCAAATGCTATGGGTTTGTCTGACTGTATTAACACTGCTCCAAGTCCTGATTTTGATGCATCACAACTAACAACGACAGGCTTCTTAACATTGAAGTATTTCAACACAGGTTCTTTGCTTAGAATCTGTTTAATCTCTTCAAATGCATGCTTCTGTGCAGTTTTCCAAACAAATTCATTGTCACTTTTCAAAAGTGCTCTGATTGGCTCTGTCACTGCAGACATATTTGGGATAAATTTCGCTAGGTAGTTGACTGTACCAAGTAATCTTTCAATTCCTTTCTTGTTCGTCGGAGCGGGCGTTTCTGTGATTGCTATTACTTTTTCTGGGTCGGGTTTAATACCTGATGATGTCAACATGTGTCCCACGTAGCACACTTCTGTTAGTCCAAATTGGCATTTTTCCAGATTCAGTGTCAGATTTATTTTCTGGCATCTCTTTAAAACATTTTTCAGTTTTCTATCATGATCTTCCTTTGAAGTTCCCGAAACAATTATGTCATCTATATCAGTCTCCGCCCCAGACAGGTCCTCAAAACACTGTACCGTTCGTTTCTGGAACACTTCTTGAGCAGATTTAATACCAAGAGGCATTCTTAGGTAACAATATCTACAAAACGGGGTGTTAAATGTTGTCAATAACTGGTTTTCCTCATCCAGGGGTATTTGCCAGTAACCATGATTGGCATCTAG
This sequence comes from Megalonaias nervosa, assembly GCA_016617855.1. NCBI lineage: Eukaryota > Metazoa > Mollusca > Bivalvia > Unionida > Unionidae > Megalonaias > Megalonaias nervosa. Next base: position 32,642 of record JAECUM010006098.1, read on the forward strand.
TTTGGAGAAAACCTTAGCTCCAGCCATCCTTGTGGTTATATCTTCAATTATAGGAAGCTGATAATGCTCTCGCTTGATAGCTTGATTCAAATTTTCTCGGATCTAGACAAATCCGTAGATTTCTCGACTTGGGTTTTTTAACAACTACTAATGAACTGACCCATTCTGTTGGTTCATCTACTTTCCATATTACATTTTTCAGTTCCATCTCTTCCAAAGTTAATTTAAGTGGTTCTCGTAAAGCTGTAGGAACCTTCCTTGGTGGATTGATGACAGGTTTCACACTTTTGTCAATTGCGATATGATAGTTTTGTTTCAGGCATCCTAGACCTTTGAACACACTGGGAAATTCTTTCACGATATGATTGTCCTTATTCCTGTGAACACTGCAAACAACTTGTATTAATTGCAAATCTTGAGACGCTTTGAACCCAAGAATAGGCGGTTGGTTTGTTTTTGTGATATAAAAATCAAGTTCTCTTTCATGCAGTTTAATTTGCGTTTGCCTATGACAATTAGTTTGTCACCAGAGTAGCTTGTGAGACAGGTCTTGGTTGGTTTTTCTTCATCGTTGTCAATGTTCATTGTTTCAAAAATGTGATTTGGAATGATGTTTACTTGCGAGCCAGCATCAGTTTTAAATTTGACATCAGTACCATGAAGTGTCAGAGTGACGTAGCATTCTTTGTCACTGATTTCAGTGTTTGCCTTTGTCACTGTTCCTACAAAAGATGTTTCTTCCTCTTCACTTGAGTATTCTTGCATACCATGTACCCGTTTTGTCTTGCAGCATTTCAGAAAATGATGCTGTTTTCGACACCTGTAGAAGTTTTTCCATAGGCTGGACACCTACCTTTTGCATGTAATTTGCCACATTTACCACAGTTAAATAATCTGGAGTCTGATTTCATATATAACATTTCCGCTTTCTTTGGTTGTACCATTTTCTTTTCTTTTTTCTTCATTTTCACACCATGAACTTCTGAGGCAGTTGCTTCATTTTGCATACTTTGAATCTGCTTTTTGGATTCTTCGTCTGCTTTGCAGATAGCCAGTGCTTTTTGTAATGTCAGTTGATCTTCTAGTAAAGTCTTTCTTTTACTTTTTCAGAATTAGTCCCACAGACAATTCTATCTCTAATCATTTCATCCTGTAGAGTTTCAAATTTGCAGTTTTTTGCAATCAATTTAAGTTCAGTTATATATTGGTCAACGGTTTCATTCTTTTGTTGGATTCTTGTATTGAATCTGTGCCTTTCTACTGTAATGTTCTGCTTCGGATTGCAATAATCCTCAAACTTTTTGATCAGTGGACCAATTTTTTCAGCTTCATTGGCCTCAAATGTAAATGTGTTGTAAATGTCTCTACAATCCTGACCAATAATGTATACGAAAGCACTGAATTTTTCTTTGTCTTCTTTATCTGCAAGCGCAACATCTAAGTAAAGCTCCATAGTCTGCTTCCACCTCCTCCAAGTTTCTGCTAGATGGTGGGAATTAAAGTCCATATCAGGTGACTGATTGAGTTTTTCCATGATGTCACAATTAACACATAAATTTGTGTATCCAAATTTCAGTATTGTTATGGAGATGTACTTCTTAATGGTCTAAAATCCAACTTATTCCAAATTTGTCACTTCTGACACCATGTTATGTTTTGCTAAATAGCATAAAACATAGTTTGGTCTAACTACTGTAATGGCTAGATTACAACTGACTTAAAACAGAGAAAACACATGCACACTAGCTTCTCACGCTAATGTTGTCATAAGGCATATAGGGTTACAACTGAGTGAGAGCCTGGAGCTGACCTTAGCTGACCTGTAACTGTCAGGCCATATGCAGCAATAGAATGTTAATACCGTATATTGCCACAACGGTGTCCTCGTCCCTCAGAATGCATTTCTGCGCTTTTCCTTTCTGTTTAGACTGTGCTTCCAGTGTTTAGGCCCACTGACTTCCGTCCAACTAGTACATATTTTATACGTAATTCAGGGGCGCCCGCAGAATTAGTGGTGGTGGTGGTGGGGCAACATGTAGTGGTCAGCTAATAAGTTTTTCGGACGTAGGCTTAAGCATATTTAGATGTGAAATCGGGGGCAGGGGCTTCCTCCTATCTGCAGGCGCCCATGTTTGTATTCCCGAGTGGCAAGCCCACGCATACTAAACATGTACTATGATTATAATCCAAGCCCTTCCAGCATTTATGTTGTTTGCATTTATTCCCTCCAATGATCTAGGTCATGAGAAATTAAATAGAGCAGTCAGTATTATGTATCCAGCCAGGCGTCCCGTTGTATGAACTTGCACTGCCTACGTTAACAAAGCACTGTGGGAATTTACCTGTAAACATGGGCCCTTTTGAGTGCCGATGCTTATAAAAACAGTGAAGCATTTAATTGCAGGAAAGTGAACGCTATGATTATAACTTATCAAGAAAACATAGCAGTAAGCAAAGCTCAACAGATTGCATCTATATGTGAAGTAATTAAAGGGTCGTCTTTACTACCCCTGATATGGACGCTATAACAATAAAATATCCAAAAAACAAATTTACTGTATGTGTCTGACCGAAGCAGATTTTTTGCAGGTGTATGCTTGCAGCATCGACTAAACTTTTCGAGGAAAACATTCCAAAACAATTAGTTTTCTGTATTTCCATTATCTGAGCAACTGGATAAAGCTATTCATTTTTATCATACAAATGTCCCAAGTCGAGTACACATTGAAAGCATGGACAAGCGACCCTTGCAGATAACTATAAAAGGGGGCCTATATGACGTATATGTAACGGCCTTAGCAAACGCAAGGCCCGATTTGGATCATTTTGGCGTCCCCCCCCCATTTACGCGTGGGGCCCCCTGTGAGCACGCATTTGAAAATAAACTTTTAAACAAGTTTTATATGATATTGAACCTAAAATTTTCTTCCACCGCATTAAAATTACTTTCTCTCAAAAGATATATTTTTACATATTACAAATGGGGCTCCGAGTGGCCGAGTGGTCTAAAGCGCTCACCGTTATGGATCACTGCCGTCTCACCTCTGTCTGCGTGGGTTCGAGTCTCGACTCAGCCAATGTGGATACGTGAGAAAGCTTGCCAGTAGCTTCTCTTGTGTAAGGGTGCAAATTTATGTCGATCTATGGAGAGCACATTAATTTGGGCAGGTGAACGATTAATTAGATTTATGGGGACCGGTGCGTGTTAAATCACCATAATGCACAGGATTGTTAATGGTTGGGTCGCGGGAGTAAACGATTCTTAATTAAGCATTCGTTTATTTAACAGTCAGACAGACTGGAAGGAAAAGGTTAACTTCGATCTTGTATCGGAAAATGTCAGATTTTGAAATTGTCCAGGATCAGTTATTTGGGAATCTCGAGGTCAGGCAGACTACAATTTTTGCGCCTAGTTATAAAAGGCGAGAGATATATTTAATCCGGATTGGTTACTCTAGGTGAGGGGCGTGGTTCTCACACGAAAATTCCTTGGTTTTAATATGTCCCATCACAAAATTTTAGTCAGTCTACGTTTTTCTGCAAGAGAAAACAAATGTAGGAGACTCCGAGATTGAAGTTAGAAGAAATTCACTCGTAAATAATTATCCAAGGGATCGGATGTCTGGAAAGTCGACGGACACGATTTTGGCGATGGAAGCAAGTGAAGCTTGAAAGCACAAGGTATTTGCGCCAGTCTCATGTAATCCGTTGATACCAATATAACGATTTGTTTGATTTATTTGCTTATATTTGCATGAATTTATTTGTTTAAATTCGAAGATCAACTTTCTTGATATGAATACAACTGTGTGAGTTCATCTATCTGAATCCGTACAATTATATTCTTTATATAAGTTTGACGAATTGTTTGAATGTGTCGTCTTGATTGTTATAGGAAAATATGTATCTAAGAATTTCATGCCTTACCTTAGTTGATATGAGTTACGAGAATCCGTGTGAATTCACCTACCTTAGATGATTTCACGTATGACAAAGACTTGATTGCGTATTGACTGAAATTAACGTTGTTAAACCATGAAGTGAGATTTCATATATGCTAAAGACTTGAATCTGTGTATTCGCTAGAAATAACATAGTTAAGCCATGTAATGAATTTCATTCATTCATTTGTGTAATTGAGACGAGAACGGAACTGTTATGTGTCGTGTGATGATAATGTGAGTCAGGTTGAAATAGCTGTTAGGAAGTACATTAATAGAATGAAACTAGGTTTGTTTATGGTCTGCCATGTTTAGCTTGACCAGATAGCCTTTGGTATCTGTTGAATTCCGATAGAACGATATCTGACATAACGATAGGGGAGTAATGATCTCTTCCTAGTAGGATATCTGACAGAAGATTTAGGTTGCTTCTCTGTTTATTTTGAAAGGTGAAATAGCTCAACGGGACGTATCCACGTACCTACCTATCCAAGTATCTACGTATCTACGTACTTACGTATCCACCTATCCACACAAAGTTCGAGGGCCGAACGAGGCGAGACAATAGAGAGTTTGGAGAAGGGAAAAGTGGAAAGGACCAAGAAAAACAGTCACAGTGAAGTTGGAATGAACCGGAAATAATCAGGTTATGAAGTTGTAGAAGGCAATGACTTCGATTGTTCACTCGATTCTATGATGAACTAATTCTATCATTTAAAACAGATCGGCTATTTATATAAGTATATTTGTGTTTGAAATTCGGTGAATGATTTATTTAAAAAAGAAGTGTATCTTCCTAATGTAATGCATTATCACAGTTGTATATGAAATTTATTAAATTGTTATTTTCATATACGGGGGCTCGTGTCATTCTGTTTATATATCTGCTCAGATCTCTATCTATTCCACCTATAAGTTTCACACTTTATATTAATATTTACTCGATCCGGGCAATAACACCGAAGGCGATCACCCTCTAGACAACGATAACCCAATAAAGCGGACACCTTGTAAGAAGGTACAACCCACCCCCAGCAAAGTGGGGGCTTCGTAGCATCTTGTGTCAGTGGTTCTTTCCGGGGTTTTCCAGGGTTCTTCCTCCACTATTTATACTGGCCGCCATGTATAGCCTATATTGTGCTGAAAATGGCGTTAAACCCTACAACAACATATTACAAATCGGACAATTGACCTAAGGCCGGCCCTGGTTATGAAAAAGTTGCAATTCTACAATAGATATTGGAAAAACATCCTCTTCGATTGAAAGAAAATATAAAGGTTGGAGCTATTGATGGAGGAGATGAACTCCTCCCACTTGCTCTGTAGTTGAATACCAATAATCTTGAATCGGGTTTTCAAGGTCGGGAGACATCTAGATCGCGCGCGCGAGAGAGAGAGAGAGAGAGAGAGAGAGAGAGAGAGAGAGAGAGAGAGAGTTGGTCCGATCGGTAATAATAACTTAAGTATGCACGATATTTGGCGCTAATCCCACGGGAAGATCACTCTGTCTGATTGCCACTTATGTGAACAGATTAATGTTTAGCTTCCATAGGTAAAACCGTTAGACTGTTTGGGCTGGATATTATGATAGAGTAACGTATTTGAGGAAAGAAATCTGGCGGAACCAAAAGCAACAAGAATGGCAGGACTGGATAAAATCTCACCCAAAATACTCAAAAGATCAGCTTGGGTTGCTGCCCCTTCTGCTCTAGTAGTGTTGCATCGGGGATCTTTCCAACTAATATCTGTGTGTGTATATGTCTGTAGCTTTAACAATTTGAGCCATATCGCTACGATGTCTGCAGTGTGGCAGATTACAGTGATGTCTAGCTCTGGGGCATCATGACGCAGACATGTGGAATCATGTCACACCCAGTCACACTATCTTGACACCAGGCCGACCAATCCTAACACTTACTTCTTAATGCTGAGCGCCTAGCGAGGCAGCTGCAAGTACCATTTTTATAAGTCTTTGGTATGACTCGGCCGAGGTTTTGAACCCACGATCTCCTGCATCTGAGGCGGGCACTCTAACCACTTAAGCCATCGGAGCGGTCTGACTGAAGTATTCCCAGTATATGAGAAAGGTGATCGATTTTCAGCAACAAGTATGGACCTACATCAAATTTTACAAAGTTTATGTTAAATGTTTGAAAAACACATTGCCCTTGATTTCCGCCGATTTGAAAAAAAGATATAATCTTCTACCTTACTCAGAATCAGATATTATTATTATTATTATTATTATTATTATTATTATTATTATTATTATTATTTCCCCTCTATCTCTTTGATACAATAACACTAAACAAAGTTGCTCATTTTCTGAACTCAAACATGGACTCTTTCGGTTCTTTCACACCCACCTCAGAATCATCATCATCATCAATTCCTTAACCCTAGAAGTCGTTGGGGCACCACAGTTGACTTTGCAATCAATTCTCTACATCTTTCCCTGTTCTCTTCTGCCCTTTGGGAATCTCCAAATCCCATGCCTGTCCACTCCTTAATGTTGTCTTCCCACCTCTTTTTCTGTCTGCCTCTTCTCCTGTACCCTTGCATTGTGCATTGCAAGATTGTTTTTTCCAGTCTAGATGATCTTGAGACATGACAGTACCACATCAGTTTGTGCTTTTTTTACAGTGGTCAAGAGGTCTTCATAGGATCTGATGGCTCGTTGGATCCTGTTGTGGACTTCTTCATTGGTTACATGGTCAATGTATGAGATGCTCAAGATCTTGCGGTAGCATCTCATTTCAAAATACCGGAGCGTATAAATTACTAATCATTCTTTTGATCGATTCGTTGTCGACAGCCGTTTTTCCCACCACTGGCGTAACCAAATACATGTATAATATCAAAATGCACTAGTATCGAGTACCTTGATTCCTGTAATGGATAATGACCTTGGATCATGCTATTAGCGTGAACACCGGTAACCAATATCGAAACCGTCCAAGAATGTTAAAGGCAACGTTGGATTGGTCCATTCATTATGCAGTTTGACTTCATACAGGTGTACACATATAGCAGCGTTAACTGTTAGCACCCAGAACAGACAAACATTAAGGACATGTCATCTTGCACATGAACTGGTCAAATAATGAATGTATCAACACAAATCAAAATGTAATCGTCTACTATGTTTACCTGAGCACAAAATAATGTGCCTAACAGGGTTTATTCTCCCTTCTTGGTCATTACACTATGTATTTTGGCAATATGACTTCAAGTGAGGACAGCAGTAAATACACATTTGCATTTTAACTGTTAGAAATACATTGATGACATTATTGTAATTATTGTAATTACAAACCGATGCAAATATTTAAGGGTAAATATCAGGCAGTCATGAAAGTAAAATTTTCGGTCAGTTCAGATAAATAAAACAAGCGGAACGAGTACTGTTACCGACTTGACAGTCCTACAGTCAACATAAAATGGCAGCTAGACCTGACCGCACGAATCTGGCGCAATCAGCAAATATTAACAACATGCAGTAAGGGAAGTAGCAGAATAAGAATGAATACCCATGTCACAAGTGACCTTGACCCCCCACCCCTTAGTATCGAAAACAATATAAATTGATGAAGTCCAAAACATTTTCACATTCAGTTTTGAATTTACACCTAACAGATGCAGTTGTAAAGTGTAGGCTACTCGCTGTAATGTCAGTGCCCTTCATGGTTTGAATACATGACCACAATGGTGTGCACACGCACGTACTGTCTTGAATATTTTATAAAGATGTAAGGATTGTTTCCAAAAACAGCTTTAAAATGTTTTAAAATTTGCCATTTTAATGAAGGTTTAGAAACTAAATAATATAAATTGTACTATCATAATGTAGTTTAGGTATTCGATCGGTTCGAAGTAATTGAAATGCATAGTTTCTGCTGTGCCCAGGTGCAACGACCATAATGGAGTATAAACCTTAATACGAGATCCGAATGGCTAATGACTAAGACGAATCGATATAATCAACGTAGGCAGAGGGCACATTTTTCTAATATTTATGTATCAAATAGACGACAACGTCTGATATAGACTATGAAAATCAATAACTTCTGGGTCCATTACGTATTGCAATAGCAATGGTTACTAGACTTCTAAGTGAATTTAACAAGCATATTTGAATTAAAAGTTGAAAACTTGGGTGTGTTGACGCCTGGATAATTGGATTAAGAAATGTAAGAATGTATGCATGATGTATATGGGGTAGGTAGGTAGGTTGGTAGGCGGGTAGATGTGTATGTAAATAAGTAGGTAGGTATATACGTATTTATGTAGGTATATATGTATTTATGTTTTTTTTTATTAACGCATGACTATCCATGAATACATTTAAACCACACAGAAAACTGCACACATACACATTCACACTTCACAGAATAGCTTACTAACCTGTCATCTTCATTTTTATGATCTCCATTTGTCGCCTTGGAACACAATATATTCCGGACAAGCGCAGACAGAGTGCTGGACAAATTTGTTTTCCTTAAAATATCTTTCCTTTTACAGCTTAAAAGACAGATTTAATGAATAGCTCTCACAGCAAATCACAAAAGAAGCCTAAGATTCCACTTGTAACCAATTAATGTTTCCCGAGGTCAGAGCTACATACTCCATACAGATTCACAGGCCGAATAAAATTATCATCGTACGATACAAACTGGCAGTTTTCCATGAATTTTATAAATTCCTTCAAAGAAAAGTATTATTTTGTAATATTCCCATAATTAATGAGACCCATTTTCGTCCTCTGGGTGCGATGTTTACACCTACCAGACAGTTCTCAACACAAAGACCCAAATTTGTATTGAGATTTCCAGTTTGAAAAAATATGCTTTGAAATGTAATGTATAATGCATCACGTGAATCAATATGACTAAGGCTTGTGTACTCCGAAATACCTGGGGCGTGCTCAGTGAGGCGTGAAACAGGTATACAATAGAACTGTATATTTATAGATTTTTAAGTCACGGAGTTTCTTTGTTTTGTATTTTGCTCACCCTGACAAAATGTACTTCCTTCTGGTTTATGCTTTTAGTTTTTCATTATTTTGTGCGAGAAAAGAATATACAAATCAGCCTTGGGTGCATGGAGTGATGCAAAGGTAACTTGAGATGCAAAACACCATATATACAAGTTTCGGCCAGCTTCGCTATTGTATTAATCTTTATTTTAGTTTTTTCTTTCGTTCCGTCTGTCAGTCTTTACGTGCATGATATTTGCATAAGTAGACAATGCACAAATACAAACGTACGATAATCTGTTAGGCTTACTTAGGAAAGATAATTTCAAACTTGCACCAACTACAAAGTTATTGGTCAACAACACTGCGAAGCATGTACGGTTCTGCAGAAAAAGGATGGAATCACAATATTGAGCAAATGTATAATAGCGTTTAACGGCACGTCAGCGCAGTACTGTATGGTGTCCAATAATATCCTAAAAAGGGTCAAAGAATTGCAGAAATAGCTTTAGGAAGATACATTCATTCAAATAAATGTAAACCTGAAATACTGCAAGATAAAATATAGAATGTAAAGATGTTAAAGCTATGTAAAATGCATATAAAATGAAACATAAACGTAATAGAATGCAAGATCCTATAATATAGGATACAAAGCTGCTATAAAAACCACACTCTGTCGTCATAACATTACCAAACTGACGTTGTGCATTTAAAAGAAGAAACAAAACCCTTTATGACAGAAAGGGAGTTGACACATTCATGAACAACGTGCTCCACTGTCAGTCGTCCTAAATATATAAAATAATACGTATAAATAAAATGCAAAATGAGCCTTAAAACGATAAATAACAAATTAATAGACTAACATAAGGACTGAATTATCGACTATTAATAAAACTACACAACAAAATAAAAATATTAATAATAATAGTTGATTGATTTATTGGGATTTTAAGGTGTACATGCATTATAAGGCTACAAAGGGCCACAAAAGAAAGCTTTATGATAAATGATTTATGTTTGAAAGGTGGGTCACGATCAACGGGCATTAAAAACAAAACAACAACACAATGAGATGGTGAACGTAATGTATGAAGCCTGTCCAACAAACGGTTAGTATAAATGATACGTATAAAGGGTAACTAGATAATAGTCGTATTTAGGGTGATTGGTACATATGTTGGTTAAAAATACTCACGGGAAATAGGTTGCACACGAGCTATCCTTTTGGATAAATGTTAAATTTCTTCAGTTTTAAATACAAGATACTTTTACCGTATCAAAATGGTCCTTCATGTGCCGAGCATTGTAGCAGAGATCACGTGTAGGTTGTAAATCAAAACAATCTCTCAGAAAGTGCTTCGTAGCAAGTGTTCGTTGCAAGAAACGCACTCCGGTGGATCCTCACTCTTTAAAATATATGAGTGGGTTATATAAGCAATTCTAATTCGTGCAGTAATTTATTCGTCCTTTCGAATGGTTCTGCAGGAAGGAGGCCAATCACCTAAGGAGAGTTTGACAACATGGATCATTTATTAACAGAATCATTCCATGATACCTGCCACTTACTAAATAAAGCTTATCTTATGTCATGTTTTAAATTAGTGTATGTATAGTATTTTAAAGTCAGATGGTAGCAAAGATAACGGTATTTTGGCAGAGCAGTTTGCTCTTTCATTATCATTAATACCGACATGTCTCAGTAACCAAAAGTATCTTATATTGTGTGAGGTACACTGCTAGGTATTTTTGTGGTGGTCAGTTGTTCCAACTTTTTATTGTGGAGTAACTGAATTACTGACAGTGGATCGGAGAAGGTTACTGGGTTTAAAATATTTTGTGTTTGATATATTTAAAGGCAAGATCTGTTGCCCTGATTTCAGCTGAAAATATCGATGAACCATACAGCAAACGAAGTTTTGAAGCGTGATTTCTACCAATGAAGACTGGTGTAGCCTTTGCACTTCCTGTGAGCCGCCGGTGTTACCTCTTTAGCAGATCATTTTGTAAAGAAGTTCCTTAAACGAGGTATGCAAAATGGAAGGATTTGTCTCTGATTGTCTTCTTTCATGCAGAGTACAAAGTACTTTGGGTTGTTTTAGAAGCCAAGGAGGTGCTATAGAAGCAAACAGCTTTTGAAGTTTTGAAATGACAGCTTTCATTGTCAAGGTAGGAAGATATTCTAATGCCAAAAGTATGACTGGCATTTGGTTTATTTTGGCATAAAGTTCTGTAGTTGGCTGGAAAACAGACACAATCGCAGGTTTAAATGGCTGAATCTCAGTTTTATTAAACGTTGTAAAGGTGCTTCTCTATGATGTGATAGAGGTGGCTCATTTTTCATTTCAGCAAAGACTTTCAACAGGGGATGTCGTAAACGAACCCACAGTGAATTGCACCAAGCATCGTTAAATAAGACTCCCTGAATGAACCATAAACAATACAGCCATATTATTATTATTATTATTATTATCATTATTATTATTATTATTATTATTATTATTATTATTATTATTAAGTTTTTCGTGATCCTCATTATTTGCAGCAGCGGCAACAATAACAATAAGCACGATTTTTAGCATTTACGTGTGAGAAGTATCATAAGATGTTTATATGGCGCGTTATTGGGTGCGGAAGTATATTGACTAGTACCTGTTTGAATAAATGAAGACCAGCTTAGCAGGTCATGAAGATCAAAATTATTTTACTGGAAAATTAATTAACCTGTATTAGCCATGTTAGGTAATACAGTCAATTAACAGTCGAACGTATATGAACTCCCATGTAGTTATCATAAATCGTCAAATAACAAGCTGCATTTTGTGCTATGTGAAACCACTTGGATATCAATGGTCAGTATGGAAATAAGCAGAGTAATAATGGTGGTAAAAAGTTGTGCAATGATAATTATATGTACACGAAGAAGCATGAAAATAACGACTGTATCAGATGGGAGTGTTCCCAAGGATGGCATGCCAATACAAGGGCGCAATTACTACAAATTTAGATTGCAATGATTTACACGTGACCGTCGCGCACAGCAATGAAACTGATCCAAATCTTGCATAGGTAGCGAAGTTTAGACTCCATTTAAGTGAACAACCTCTAAATTCAAGAGATGGGCTAGCTCAGATCCTGACCAATGCGGTGCTAGATGATGCGGATCAAGTTAGGGCTCACTTAGGTTGAATCGAAACTGTGAAGCGAACTGTCTATACGTTAGACGCACAGCACTTCTCCGAATGAACCTGATTCTCTGAGAGATTTCTTCATCCTACACGAATAGGACAGCAATGGGTGGTCATGATTCACAATCCTTCCTCATCCGAGACCGTGGACCAGATTACGCACCTCAGTCAGCTTTGTGTCACCTTGCCAGATCAAACAGGTGGCATGTGACCAAACACTGTGTCGTGGCACTGCAAATCCTTAATCAGTTGTACGTCATACGAGCACCCCTAGGTGAGACATGTGTCATACGTGTATGCACTGTTGCCAAACAAGCAACAGGAAAGATATGAGGATATGCTATAAGTTGTATTGGAGAAAAATGGGCTTCAATCCAGCAGTGGCAGGGACGATGCTAGATTATTTCAACACAACATATGTGACAGGGACATTCTGGCGTGTTCAGCCGCCTCTTCCACCAATAATGTGGAATATTCTCCAGGACATTTTTATGGGAATAACTGCACAAACTACTTATGTGAGAGTTGGAATCTGGCGTTTTCGAAACTAGTCTTTTTTTTTTTTTAAATCACAAGCACCCATCATTGTGAAACCTCATCAACAGTCTCCTCTAGGACGTACCCTGGGTATCAATGACTCTTCTATAAAATTCAAATGGCTAGGCACAGCGAAAGAAAGTTAAGCGAGTGACGAATATCCTGCAAAATCGTCTGGTGATGATAGTGAAAACAAGATACAGTACTAAAAGGAGGTTGGGGGATTGTGCTTTATCTTTATATTTTGCATCGAGCGATTATATCCGGGGGTATTATGCCAAGTTGAGATTTTACACGTAGGGTTGAAGGATTGATTGTGGTTTTACTGCGCATCAGCACTGTAGGACTACATAGCGCCAAAAAGTTTTATGATAAATGATTTATGTATGAAAAGTGGTTAATTACCAGCCAGTGATGAAAGGACAAAAACAAAACGATGAGATGGTGAGGATAATATATGAAGGTGTCCAATCAACGGGCGATATAAGTGGTGTTTATAAACGGTAATAAGGCATTACATGATAACTTTGAGTGACTGACAATACAAGTTATCGTTACAAATACGTAGAGGAAATAGGTTGTACACAAGCTAAGTTTAGGATAAATGTTATATTCCTTCAAGAAATTTTACATACAAGACACATTTACCGTATCATAAAGCTTCTTCGTGTGCTTAACATTGTAGTAACGATCACGTGTAGGTTGGAGATCGAAACAATCTATCATAAAGTGCTTCACTGTGAAGGGCGCTTTGCAAGAAATGCACTCAGGTCTCCGCCCTTTAATATTTAGGAGTGGGTGATATAAGTATGACCAATTATAATTCTTGCAGTGATTACCACGTCCCGAAGGATTGTTCTGTAGGAAGGAGGCTTTTCGCCTAATGTAGGTTTGATGACACGGAACTTATTACTGACAGCATCATTTTATGATGCTTGCCACTTATTAAATATGGATTGTCTGATACCTAGTTTAAAATCAGTGAATGGTATTTCAGATGGTTGCGGAGAGAGGGCTATTATTGCAGCGCAGTCTGCTTTTTCATTATCTTTAACATGGCTGTGCAGCCAGCAGTCTACTATATTCTGAGAGGTACATAGCTTGGTATCATTTAATGAAAATATTTTTCAGCCTCCTATTGTGTAGTAACTGATGTACTGATAGTGAGTCCAATAAAATGATAAAGTTTAAAATATGTTTGGTTTCGATATATTTCATGGCAAGGTACATTGTATTGATTTCGGCTGAAAATATCGATGCACCATCTGGCAAACGAAATTTTGTAGTATGATTTCCACCAAAGACATCACCCTCTTCACCATACCGTCAGTGTAAATTCTTGTGTAGTTTAGATTTGAAGAGAAGTTCCCTTTAAAACTCATGAAAAAGAAGGATTTGTCTCGGTCTTTTTTCCTCCATGCCGCGTAAAGAGAATCACAGTATGTTGTAGAGAAACAAACGACTTTAAGATTTTTGAATAGTCAATTTTTGTGCTTTCAAGGCTGTAGGTATTTTAATACCAAAGGCAGGAATCACATCTGGTTCATTTTGATATGATACTTTGTATTTGTTGGAAAAGAGACACGAAAGTAGGATTTAAAGCGGTTGGATGTTAATTTTATGGCATATGATAAAGATAATGTTTCTTTGCGATGTGATATAATTAGCTTATTGGCTTCAGCCAAAAGGCTTTTACATGGGAATGTGCTAAACGCTCCCAGCATGAGTCGTATTGCTTGATGGTGAACTGGGCAGCTAAACCATAAACAACACACAACCATAGTCCAGTTTCAATCTAATATAGTTTCTATATAGGTGAAGAACAGCTTTTCTGTCAGCACCCCCGTCAGTGTGAGCTACTTATCTGAGTTAATCAATAGCTTTCAAGAAATTTACTTTCACTTTCTTAATGTGTGGATTGAAACGAGTTTTCTGTCGAAGAAAATACCCGAAATCATTTTAACACTGCAATCTGTATAGGTGTTCTGCCCAGCGTGAATTCATTTCATCATGTTGTCTTCGTATCTATTGATCTTGAGAATTCGAAACCATTGAGAGTGGCTCAATTTTGAATCCGTTTGTTTTGTTGCAATAGTCTTTGTAACAAGCTTTGTAAAATTCAACAAACAATTTATTTCCCTAGAATACTAAGTGAAAATGAGAAAAAAAAAGGATTTACGGCATTGCGAATTCTATCCCAAAATATTCCTAGAATTACGGAAGTCCTAATAATTTAAAGTCCTGAATAAAATTTAGTAGAAGTCCAAATGAACTCAAAGCTGAAGGTGTTGATGTGTCTGTTGTAGTTTGTATACTGCTGATGTGTCAACAGTCTTTTGTTGAATCACAGTAATATAATTCCAGGTTTGAATTCACAAAAATTCATGTGAATGTCTCTAAGATTTATATCAGAACACTCTTGTATTTCCAGAGAACATAATTACTTGAATCCAGTAATTGGAAGAAAATAGATTCCAGCCCGAAATAATACTGGACAACATATAATACAATTTGATTGTGCTAGAACTTAAAGCACGAATGAATTTTCCCTTCATTAACAAGATTGTATAGTCTTCTACTTAACGTCAGGTCACAATTAGCATTTTCTAAAAAAAGCTATTACCTAATAGAAAAATGACCTTTTATAATGATCCTGATGTTTATAAAATAAAAATGTTAGTTATTATTAGAAGCCTATTACTAACATTAAAATATTGAACCTGGACTATGCCAGGTACACCAGGTAATTTCCAATAATCTTGACCTAGACCCGAATAAACATCTTTACTTCTATTAATAATGACCCCGATATTAAGCCCATACACATAGAGAATATATCGTGTCTGGAAATGTACTCCTCTGTCATTTATGTACATGTACTTTAGTCCCCTTAAAATAATATTGACATTCAGATCACTGGGTAGAACAAATGGGGTAGGCAGCTGATGAACTAGGTTTTCTAATTCGTTTCTTTGTGGTTTGTGTGGTAATTTATAAAATGGAACAAAATGTAATGACTCGATGAAGAGTGAAGCTTACAGAAATGTCGTGTAAATCTGTTTAAAGCAATGGCATTATGTGGGGCCTTATTGTAAAAATTTAGAGAGTAGATGTTAAAAGAGGAGTAATTTTATGAGTGATGTCGTTCATCTTTTTAATTGCACGACGGTGTTGTTGAATTAAAGGTTGCGATTGTGTAGTAATTAAAGTTCGAGAGGGCACACTGCTGTATGCTTATTTATCAGGATGAAGTATGGGGTCAAATATTTTTGTTTTGTAGTTCTGGAGCCAACTCGAGGACACGGTGCAGTTTCTTCTGCATCTGTGTCCTCAAAGTTGCCAAACCTTTGTGCAGCATTATAGTCATCTCATCTCTCGTGCTGGTTGTTAGGGGTCAGTTTCGTTTTGTTGTTTTATGATTTTGGTATTCTTTCATTATTGAATGTTTGCGTTTTTCTGTGGCTAGTAATGAGAAATATCTGAAGGTGTTGCTGCGTCAGGTAGATTTGTTCAGGTCGGTTCATCCTTTGTTATCTTTGGATGGGTCTTTACTATAGTTGAGACGATTTGGCCATGGGGGAGCTTCTATATTCTACTCTCTTTCTGGTCTCTGGAAAGGGGAATATTTTAGATGTATTTCATCCTTTGATTTTCCTTCTCCTGTTTCGAGGTTTCGCAGCCCTTTGAGTTGGCGTGATGTTCTTTTCTGCAGTTTATACAATGTGTTGTGGCTTTACACTCGAGTTCCCGACCTAAAGAGTCACTGCATCTGCCACTTACAGAGCTTTTGGAACATCTGTCTTCGTGGTGATGTACGTCAGACACTTGAAACATCGAGGTGAATTTGGTATACCTCAACCTGATCCCTCAAAAATCCAACTTTTATTACCTTGGGTAGTGTTGGAATCTGAAAGGAAGTATGATGGTGTTTGTGTCATGCAAATTTCCGCCACGTTTATGTCGGGATCGACTAATGGGAGTGACGCCTTGGTTCGACAAGTCTTCGATGATTTCAGTGTTACTGATTTCCGACAAGTTGCGACAGTAGATCACGCCTTTGGATGAATTCAGTGACGAGTGAGGAAAGATGTTACTGATATAACATGGAATGTCTTACTTTTCTTGATTTATTATTTCTGTGATCTTCGCTCAGAAGCCACCAGATTTTAATTTTTCAAGGTTTCAGGTGCGCCGACTAGATAAAGTACATACAGTATAGTCATTTTAACTATTAATGGCGATAGTGCTTCAAGTGGTTTTGACGACTCTTTTGACTATTAATGGCGATAGTACTTCAAGTGGTTTTGACGACTCTTTTGACTATTAATGGCGATAGTGCTTCAAGTGGTTTTGACGACTTTTGACTGGTTGCCAATGAAGCGCTGGAATGAATCCACTTAGCATGGTTCATCGCCTGATTCGGACAAAGGTAATGTTCTATTAAGCTGATTTGTGTTTCATTTTCCATTATGTTCTGATGTTATACATCACACATGTTCACCCACCCAACATGAAGTGCAACAACTGAACATTTATCAAGTGCCTGGAATACACAGGAGGTATACACAACCGGTAAAGATCCCTCCCGATTGGTACATTAATCCACCTCCTTCTATGAAATCTTCTGAGGAAGGAAACAAGAGGGAAAATGGAATATAATGTAGGGGCAACGGTAGTATAAAGAGATATACAGTGAATGAAAGTTAAAGAAAAGGCTAGAGAAGCAAGTCAAGAAGACTTCCTAGGGCTAGGCATGACAAGCCGATTTGTTGAGACCGGGTCCATCTCTACCACCCGTCGAGTAAGAAGTAGAGGCAAAAGTAGTGTATTGCATCGGGTAGGCGCTCATGGGTCTCTCATTTACTCAACTTCATCTCGAAATGGATCTGAACCCATGGCCATCTGCTTGCCTCCATTCAGTTTCTTCTTACGACATGTATCGTGGACGCATCTGGCCTATTCTACAAAACTCAGGACCGGCAGTGGGATTGTCTGGATGCAATTTTGTACTAAACCCGAAAATTGAACCCTTTTGGAGTCTCTGCCTTTAACCTTATTGATTCAATCAGATAAAATATGTTCGGCATGAGCTACAACAAACTGATGTCCATATACTATCAATCAATACTGAATGATAAAACAGGAAACGAAATAATAACTGAATGACCCTGCTTTAAAAAGGAATCGTCAAATGCAGCAAATATTTTAATGAGTCAATCGACACGTGCACTGCGTGAAAAAAATAGGAAAAATACTTTAAAAACTTGGCATCTTAGCAATCTCTTTTATATTTTGATATAAACAAGCAAAATACTATACAAACTAAATAAATGAACCGATGTCTGGAAGTATGTGGGTTCATTCCATTTCTTAAAAATAAAAACAACAACTTTTTGTCAAAGTTACTTACACTTAGATTACAGATTATTTATGACACCTTTCAACTATTATTATATATCATGAGAGAACTCATTGTTTGGAATCTAGAATAAACCTTGCTGTATGAACTTGGTGCTGACTTTCTGATATTAAAAAGTCGAACATTTTCTAATATGAGAAAATATCGATTTTTCTCTATAACGGCTTGCGATACAATAGAAAATATACGCAGGTATGTCCTTATTTTTAACCGCACGAGCCTGCTAAATAGTGTCAATTAAGTAGCTTCAGTTCTAGCTCGACAAACCAATCATGTTGTAGTGATCTGTTTAAATATTCATCGCGGTTGGGACTAACGTCTCCTAAAGAGGAGAAAGGTTCTTGAAAAACGTACTGAGTATTTGTTGTGTTGTGCATTCAATATGCATTTGATGAAAAATCAATGAATCTGGGACTAGAGTATAATTATAGCCCCACTTAGAAAAAAGTCATAATATTTGATCACTTTCTAAGAGATAGAGAATGAGACAGGCCCATAGCTAGCATTCATGTTTTTACGCCCGCTAGATATGGGTTTGTTCCCTATCTGCCCATATTTTGAAAATAAAAATTTTAATCTGTCCACATGTCCTGCATAAATATTCTAGTGCAACTTGTTTGTTTGTTGTTGATTTTTGGAGGGGAGTATTTTGTTTTGTTTTTATTAATTATAGTCTATAGTGGCAATGTAAGACCCCCTCCCCCCCCAAAAAAAAAATAAAAAAACCTACCCATTTGTAATCAACTTCGGGCAGAACAATATTTGTATATACTCAACCCCTACCAACCAACACCCACCCAGATTCAGACTGGTGAATTTTTAATCAAGGAGAAAGATACTACAAGAATGAAGGACGATAGATAAAAAGTTGGACGCTGTCTCCAAAGTTCTAGAAAAAAAATAGCTTTAGCAGGAAAGATAGATCGAAAACTAAATAGATTTTCATTCAAGCTGGAATGAACGAATCTCTTGAAAGATGAAAGAAGAATTAAAACAGAATATTTCAAAGAGATTCGGAAAATGCGGAATGATGCGGAAAATTTACGTATATAATTTTGTATGCTAGGCAAGAGAATATGTTCTCGACAGAAAGAATAGATAAGCTCGAGACAGAAGGAATAGATAAGCTCGAGATAGAAAGAATAGATAAACTCGAGACAGAAAGAATAGATAAGCTCGAGACAGAAAGAATAGATAAGCTCGAGACAGAAGGAATAGATAAGCTCGAGACAGAAAGAATAGATAAGCTCGAAACAGAAAGAATAGATAAGCTCGAGACAGAAAGAATAGATAAGCTCGAGATAGAAAGAATAGATAAACTCGAGACAGAAAGAATAGATAAGCTCGAGACAGAAAGAATAGATAAGCTCGAGATAGAAAGAATAGATAAACTCGAGACAGAAAGAATAGATAAACTCGAGACAGAAAGAATAGATAAGTTCGAGACAGAAGGAATAGATAAGCTCGAGACAGAAAGAATAGATAAGCTCGAAACAGAAAGAATAGATAAGCTCGAGACATAAAGAATAGATAAGCTCGAGACAGAAAATAAAATTATCAGGAAGGAAAATATGGAATACGTATTGCGAATACTTCACTGAAGAAGAGATCAGTTATCTTGTATCAATATACCCCGAATAAAACTATTAAACATTATAGGATAGATATTCTTCGGACAAGGATTACACTCCTCAACAGAGCAAAGGAAGGTCACTTGTTTTTGCGGAAATAAAACTCATCATCAATATTGGATCACAATATATTAGTATTGGAAAACGAATGGGTCGATGTGATGACAATGCAAATAGACCGTTAATTTACCGATTCATGGAGGTACTACATAAACGGTTTGTCTGTTGTCTCCATTCTTGTAGTATTTTGCTCCTTGAAGTAACGGGAGGTGTCCTGGACCAGTTGGTCAACCGAACCCTTTTGGTTGAGATTGCTAGCCTCATACGAGTAAAATTGCAGGTCACGCATCCCGCGGTCGCGAAACAAGGGGTCCAACATGCCAAGAGTTTGGTCATTCAGGTCCTGCAAAGAAGTACTTACATATGTCTGCCAGTGAGTCAACGCTTGGGACTAAAGCCTGCAAAGGGAGTTTAGTGTTTTCAGGACTAGGGAGAGTGACTGAATGGTGGGAATGTAAGGGAAGAGACTAATATAGGAAAAGGTATGAACATTTTCAATTTTAGCATATTTAAATTCGTTATGTTAGGTAAATAAGAATGGAATATTGTATCATCGTTTATCTGTTCTAATCAATCTGTCTACTTTTCAGATCACAATTGTCACTGAATTAACAATGCAATTTTAATTGTCCATGTTGGAGTCTTTACTATTAACCCATATTTGTTGGTATAGTTCATTCGGCCGGATTTACGTTTGAGGGATAATTGTTCATATATTATCTGTCTCCAGAACGGGCTTAACATTATACTTTGATACCGGTTACTATCCAATAAACACGGATGTAGGTATCCTCTTCTTGGCCTTTTGGTGTGTACTTATCTGTAAATCAAGGAATTAGGTTCAACGTGTCAGCATTTAACACGGATCTCTAACTCAGATATGCTGTGCACTGCAGAATTTTACGTAACCTTAAGCGCAGTTATTCGTCTTTATAACAATCCCCTTAATAACAAAATGCAAATGTTGAATTTAGTTTTAATTCATTCACATGATAGGCTATAAACAGGATATGCATATACATCATAAGCTATAAACAGAACATGCACCACGGTATCGGCACTTCAAGCGGTTCGTTCCCACAAGGATGTTTATAGTCACCATAACTTTACCGAGTTACTCGAGTTATATTGTAACGTGTCAAGAGTCAAGGTCAAATAAAATGGAATAGATGGACAGCTCACGCCTTTTTCAGTTACTTATCTCTCCAGTGTATTGTAGTGTCAAGAAATGGTGTGTTCACCACAAAAGTTCTTATTTAGATGATAAAAGCACAAAACAAAACAAATATAGTCAACACAGTTTATTATATGACTTCCAGGCTTGTGTGTATTTTCTCAGAAAATTTAGTGCTCAAAATGGTGAAATATAATATTTACAAATATGCAGAACAGATGTTTGATAAAGCATGTTGAAATAGCAACAATAGCTTCAGTGGTAAATTGCATGTGAAAATCAGCATAAATGTTCCATTTGTACTAATTCACATAATCTCTAACTCAGATAATCCCAATTCCTAAACTAATCTTCCACAGAAAAATAAGTTAATAGTTCTCAGAATTTGTTCAGATGACGTAATCAAGGTTCGGAACCAGCCACGGGTTTGTGTTTTATAGTCCAATGGTAAATATGTTAGAGACACAGTCTGGAACCGGATGTTAATAGTGTGTGTCGCGTTTGTTGACTGAGGCACAGTCTGTCGTTTTGAGCGACACAGTCTGGAACCGGATGTCAAAAGTGTGTCGTGTGGGTTGAATGCGACAAAGTGTGTCGTTGTAGCGACAAAGTGTGACGTCGTGTCGGGTATATAATAATAATAATAATAATAATAATGAGGACTTTGTAAGGCGCCTAATCTTTAGAAGCTCTAAGCGCTTTACAACATTCGACAACACTTAAAAAACATATATAATGATATGATTACAAAAATAAAAACAAACACCATGAAATTAGAAAACAGAAAACATGCTGTAAATATTTAAGGTAAGGAAACATTATTAGGTCTTTAAGTCTGTTCTTGCAGCTGAAATAGGTGAGTTTTAAGAGCGCTCTTGAATGAGATCACTGTGTCTTTGTGTCTAAGTGCAGTGGGCAATTCGTTCCACGTTGCTGGGCCCTGGTATGCAAAAGAGCGTTGTCCATATGATTTCATCTTCATAGTGGGAATAATGAGAATACGAGTGTCAGAAGAGGAGCGTAAGCATCTTGCAGGTGTGTACACATGGGTGAGGTCAGATAGGTATGTTGGACTGGAGCCCGTCATTGAAACGTAGCACAGAGAACAAATTTTGTGTTTAATTCTGGATTGTATGGATAGCCAGTTTAGGGTAGAGAGCAGGGGAGAGGCTTGCTCTGATCGTGGTACTCTAAGGATGATGCGAGCAGCTGTGTTTTGAACTTTTGAAGTTTCTGAAGTAGATATTGAGACGAACCAGACAGAATTGAGTTACAATAGTCCAGTCTTGAAAGTACTAAGGAACACACAAGTGTTTTAGTGGCATCAACTGAAAGATACTTGCGAATGGAGCTGATGCGTCTCAGCTCAAGATATGCAGCCTTGCATATGTTCATGACATGTTGGTGCAATGAGAGAGTACTGTCGAGAGTAACACCTAGGTTTCGTACTGACTGTATGAATTTAATGTTGGTGTTGCTGATATTTATTGTCTGAGGTAAAGGATGTGAATGAGAAAGTCTTTGTGTTGTAATCAGAATGGCTTCAGTTTTATCATCATTCATCTGCAGCTTGTTACATGTCATCCATGATTTCACATCGGAAATGCACCTCTCTACACCTTGTATGGTAGCTTCAACTTCAGTTGGGTGGCTAGATTGGTATATTTGAGTGTCATCAGCATACAGTTGGTGAGACACTGGGTGATGATCTATGACACTTGTGTCCTGTTGACCAAGTAGAACTTGAACCATAGTAAGGCTGTATCGTGAATGCTAAATACATGCTGGAGAAGGTGAAGTAATATATCATGGTCTATTGTGTCAAATACTGCAGACAAGTCAAGGAGACTGAGGACTGTAATCTGTCCGCTATCCAAAGCAGAGAGAAGGTCATTAACTACTTTCAGAAGAGTATAGTTTCAGTACTGTTGCAAGGGCGATATGCAGACTGTACATTGCTAAAAAGACTGTTTGAAGAGATCATCAGTGGAGAGATGTAGCCTCAAGTCAAGTTGATTGTCCGTGAGATCTATTTCACATATTAGAAGCCAAATATTTTTTAAAGCTTTAGATATCACAATGACTGTGGAGATAGGTGGATAGCTGTTTTCATTAGATACATCAGCTATCTTCGTCTTGATAATTTGTGTCAGAGTTACTCTATAGAGGTTAAAGAAATCAGGTGATGTACAAGCATTAAATAAGTCAAAGTTTAGTAGCATGTGCAACCCATAATTACGATGTTTTAGGTAATTAGCCGTACAAGAATCAGCACGTGGTAAACTAAGCAATATTATCAATAACGAAAAATATACAAAGGCAATATAACCAGATGTAGTGTATAAAATCAAGGCAGCCAATACTCCATTTTTTGTGTCGTTTCACGTTTATCTGAACGAATAATTACACAGTAATAACACATTTCTTGGTGGCCTGTAACGTTACCCTCAAAAGTGGCTGGGCTCCTGGCAAGTAACTTTCCAAAAACGAATAAACAACTTTACTGTTCAACGTCTTGACATAGGAATCAGTCCGGTATATAATTTCTTCCTTCGTGCATAATCGTAAGGCATACATAACATGGGTCCTCGATTTCCTTATCATATTACATAGACAAAAACGCATTTGCTAACCATTATCACAACATCATACTTAATGATCCCTAGCTTCTTTACTTTGAATCTTTTATATCTATCACAGTAACATATAATTTGTATAATTTAGCACTGCATGCAACACTTTTACTGGAGCCTTTTTAAAACAGCATGATAGAACCTATTAGCTTCTCAATGATCAACATTAACTCAGTTTACAATTCTGCGCAACACAGCTTCATATGGTATGTACACATTACAAAGTCCCGTATCAGTCATGTCCATATAATATCTCGTCTCATCTACCGTCTAGTCTCACCAGTTAATATAATAATTTTTGCCACTATCCAAAGTATGGGTTCGGGTTTTGGCAGATTCGTTACAGTAACAGTAAATAATGTAGGCATATAATTATAAGCATACTATTTTGTACAGAATTTGCATATAATTTATACATGCAGAAAAGCTCTTGTCAAAACACAGTTGTCTAGGACAGCGTATGATTAGCATCAGTTAGAATCACTATCATGTAACTCTGCATCATATATGTTATATTCAAATTAATCAACCAAACAACGGTTTTAATTCATAATGAAACCTTTATTAAATACGAAAGTCTGCGTTCTGATCATCTTTATATATATATATATATATATATATATATATATATATATATATATATATATATATATATATATATATATATATATATATATATATATATATATTGTTACGTATCGGCTCATTTAAAGTAACATAAAGAAAAGAGCGAAGACAACAAGCCTTGTAAGTTTTAACAAAAATAATTTATTTCCCCAGAAAACACGGTGAAAAGGTGAAAATATGAAATAGGACTTACATTTTGCGAAGAAAATCCAAAAATTTGTCCTAGAATTGTGAAAAACACATAAGTCCTGTAAATAAACAGTTCTAATTGAAGTAGTCTGAATCTCAATTCCGTTCCAACATGGCGGATGATGACATCAGACGAAGGTTTTACACAAGTGTCCAGAAATTTCACTGTGAATCACAATTTGTCCTGTTCTGTTTCAATTTAGAATTAATTTCACTAAATGTCTTTGTCCAAAGCCAGTTATGTATAGTTCTCCAGGGAAAATAATTATTATTTAAAAGGTAGATGAAGTACAGCTATCATCCATAACAAAACACATGTCGTTCTACAGACGTGCAAACGAACAACTCTTTCCAGCACAAAAGAATACCTTCTTCTCAAGGTATTAAAGACTTTACAAGGTGTTAAAATGTGACTCTCTGACTATTTCGCAGGTACCTGAGTATTTACGGCGAAATAAAACGTCATTTTATGTACACGCACGAAGAACACGTGGTGATTTCGAAATCTCACCATCG
The DNA here is from genome assembly GCA_016617855.1 of Megalonaias nervosa. Taxonomy (NCBI): domain Eukaryota; kingdom Metazoa; phylum Mollusca; class Bivalvia; order Unionida; family Unionidae; genus Megalonaias; species Megalonaias nervosa. The sequence continues at coordinate 57,535 of JAECUM010006098.1, forward strand.
CAGTACAAAGTGTAAACAAGTATAATTAGAAATGACCTTGGCCACAACCATTCACTTTTTGCCGACTGTTTACTTAAATCGACAAGCCAAGGAATGTACAATCGTGCTCATGCGAGTCATATTTACGTTCTAAATAAACACGATGTTTCTCTCAAAACGTCAGATCCTGTGAACATAATCATCATAACAATAATTACATATAATGATATAAAAATGAAATAAAAAAAGAATTCAAATTTTAACACACAAAAAGTAATTAAACTACATGGTCGTAACAATATATATATATATATATATATATATATATATATATATATATATATATATATATATATATATATATATATATATAACCAACTTCTAATATGCTTCTTTTGGCATTATATAATCTTGTACCCGGTCTCCATCTGACTTGTCAGTATTCATGTTTGGTTGGGAACCTGCGATATGTTGTCTTAGCACCAGTAGGACAGGAATCGGTGCTCTTAAGAACAGCAACTTGATAATGTGTCAACATGCAAGATACAGCGTTTGATAGCGAAGTCACCTGGAAAATTTCCTTTAATTGTTAGTTTTATTCCTTAATGAGTGTAGTTGTCCTCTTTCATTACTATTCAATACCATTCTACCACAGAAAATTCTTAATACAGCTATTATTATTATTATTATTATTATTATTATTACTATCATTATTATTATTATTATTATTATTATTATTATTATTATTACTAGTATTAGTATTAGTAGCAGTAACATTATTGTTAATATTGTTGTTTTTGCCATGATTCCGCTGCCTTTGACTCATTCAGTGTTCTTTATGATTCAAACAAGGTGCATTTATGACTGAGATACTGGATAGTTAGCTTTTTATGTTTTCAAGTCCATCACTGTACTTCATACGTTTTTGGTGCACCATCTTGTTGATATGCAACTTATCCCAAGTATCTGCTCACTTTTGTTGACGGTCTCTTAGTCTTACGGGTAGTACACATATACATTCTCAAGGATTCAGTATAAAGTAGGCAATTATCCACATTTTAATTTTTCAATACCAGCAGCAGGCATTTGGAATGTATAGAGTTAACTGCCGCTAATCGTTTTGTTCATGTTAAGGACCAGGTGCAGAACTATGGATGGGCAGAGCCGGCGCCACGCACCCCCGAAAAAATGAAATCCTCCTAAAATGACAGGAATGTTTCAAAGAGTAAATTTACCTTTCTTTGAGAACATTAAAATTATTTCAGGGAAATGCAGGTGCGTCCGGTGGGTTCGAACGTTAGAATACCAGTGAATATGTATCCCACCGACCTATTACTGTTTTCACCCCAACCCCAAGCCATTTCTGAATCCGTCACTGAGGGTAGTATATTTCTTTCCACCTTTATTGCAATTGCTGTTCATAATGAGGACAGTGCAGAAGGAGTCTGTATTAATGAGAGTGTTCTAGTTACTGATTATTATGATCGTGACGAAGGTGTTAGATCAATAACAGTGTTCCTCTTGTTGATACATTTTAATGCCATCATCATCATTATCATCGTCATCATCAGTTAATCAACGCTCAAAGAAGATTAAAAAAGAGAAATAAATAAATTGTTTTTTGTTAAAAAATAAAATGCTTATTTTTTAAACGTCATCAATTTCGAAATTGAAATATATTTGGATATCAAAGTGAAATTCGTGTATATCTCAGACTGTATATTTAAGAGATAAAGAAAAACATACATTATTGTAGATTTCCTAATTTCATATAAAACCATCTTGACTAGATTAGCTCATAATAACATCATCCTTCGTGATGTTGATTCCTACCGTCCAACCACGTGTAAATTTCTTCTAACCATATACAATGTTGGACTCGATACAAGAAACTTTAACCAGTCAAATGTGTTTGAGGTGGGGTAAACATTAAAAAATTTTATCTCTAAAACTTTGAGAAGTCGATATGATTTAGAGTATTTAAACACATAAAGGATTCATTTTCGCTCCCAAACACCGATATCAGCTTCGGACTGATATAACTGTATAAATTCATTTAGACTCGAACTATCTTTCCTATTTCTTTTTTCTTTTTTTTTTTTTCCATTTCCAAGTCAACACGGTCTTGATAAGACCACACTGAAATTTTACTGAAGGTTCTTGTTTGATTTCATGTAGAATGATTCTGTAGATTAATAGTGACATTGGGAGAATATGAATGGAAATCATATCGATCTTATCCAGCCATTTGTCACTTGTCAGGGGCATCAGTCATAGTAAGGTATGGATGTTTTCCAGTTAGACTCAGATACAAAGAAGCCAACTTCCACTTTGCATGATATTTTGTTAAATAACCTGGTTTTCTGATTTGCCTTATGAAGAATTTCCTCATGGGTCACAACCATTATACACTTGGTACGGCTTACTATTGTGCCTGTATCTCTTATGGGCTAGGTCCTGAAAACCATACTAAAATAGGGATGAAGGGTAGGAAATGGTCTTGACCAGAAATCTGTTTTACGCTAAAATGTTTTTCAAGTTTATTAGTACCTCGTTTAAAATGCCAATAAGTGGATTATGCCAATAAGTGGATTATGCCAATAAGTGGACTCATAGCTGGAAAATTGAAACACACATTGTTGCGTCTTCCTGCTATCGATTAGAAATATGGTTCAGCCTAATTTACCACTCACACGCTTTTGGCGATCTTGGTTCAGACGAATTTTGAGCATGAAGCTACTTCCCTTCATTACAGCCACTATCACCAACACACGAGAATATCACATAAAGTTGAAGCAATGATTTAGTCAAAATGCTAAACCACATATCGGTTCAACCAGAAATTTGATTAACTCCAAAAGGCTTGAGCTCAGTTAAAGGTCTACGCAACTATTTGCTAGCGATAGGTGAAACAAAATTGAAATCATATTGCACGTTCATCATCTAGCCTTCTAACTTTAAGAGGATCTTTCATTTTGGCCTGTTGTATTCAAACTTGTTTATACCTGACGTCTCGTTAATACCTTCTTATTAATCATGCAATGAGCATGCCGATAACTCTATTGCTATCTACGCAATAAAGGCTGGAATAAGCTGAGGTCACAAAAAGGCATACATATATCTAAATTTGATCGGGGTAGATGAAATGAAACATGATGCAAGAATGCAAACTATCATAAAACTCTGCTTGATGCTTAAAACAGTTCCTATTCTAGAAAGTGAAAAGCAATTTTCGCAGTCTCAATTATTGTGTAAAGAATGTTCAACGTGGACTGAAGAAGGAGAGGACAGGTGACGTGAACGTTTATACTAGAAAGATTATGTCGATTCATGTTGCACTGTAACGTTTTAAAGGAGAATATTCACAATGGATATTATGAATATGTAAAGACGCCATTGAAGCAGAGAAATCCGCATCGCAAATATTTTGGAATGTGAAGGAGCTTTATTGGTCATAGTCGACCAGGACAAAGGACAACTTATAGAAAGAAAGAAAAGAGGAAAATACTAATGAGAGGAAAAACGAAAGAATATCTGTTTAAAGAGGGCATGGAAAAAAAAAAAAAAAAAAGACCTACATTTTGTGTTGGAGATAAAATAACACGCCAGTACAGATGGTTGTTGGGTAAAATTGAAGAGACGTTAGTATTACTAAAGATATCACAAGAATAGGCATGAAGTGCACACATTACCAAGCGAAACGATCGTGCGGAAGAGAAAATAAGTAAAACAGACAAACCAATATTCCATATTTTGCGTTAAACGATACGTTTATGATGGTATTGAATTACAAATCAAACAAATCCTTGGTGATCTTTAATAAGACATCTCAATGCATTAGGTAGAAGAGCTCTTAATCACGTTGAATAATATAAGCTATGATGGGAATTGTACTGAAACAAGGAAATACAAGTCGATGGTTTACCTTATTTGTCATTTGTAATGTCACTTTGAGATTGCTACGAACTCATATCAACTAATCCTGAAACAAGACTGAGTTTCACTAATCCGCATAAATTAATAATTTTTTCTTCTCATATATATATATATATATATATATATATATATATATATATATATATATATATATATATATATATATATCCGGTATTTAAACAGAAGAAAGAACATTTTCTTTAATAGTTCATGTAAATTTCGTACTTAAATATAGGTGTAGAAGTTGAAACTACATCTTAACCACCCCAACCGTCCGTTCCGAATTCTAATCATATACATAGAATTCTGAAAACAATGCGTTTGACTTGTACGAGCAGCAGAGAGGGTGGACCCTACAACTTTTTAGAGACCTTATTTTTGAAATTTAAGAGTTCCTACGAAGGCTGAAAAAAAAGCTTTTGGCTTAATAGTAAAAACTTCTCTAATTGACCAGATTTTTTCTGATTTTTTCACAATCTGGTCACTACGCGTATGTCGTCCACCCTCTCTGCTGCTATAAATTAAACAGCCATTATAGATATTATCAATAATGAGTATTGGAGAACCACACTCAGCTAAATTAACTCGAGAGCGACTAGAGGCAATTAAAAAATATCTACCTGTTCGTGATTCTGTTAAGCAACAACTACAATCGCGTCAGGAGTCTCAGGTGGAATTTACAGAAGGTACAGAAAAATTATTTAAACCGATTGTCGAACCAACGAAGAAAATTGTTGCAGCAACTGAGGCAACACAACGAGCTCTTGCAACATTGCCTGCTGATATTGCTGGTCGTATTCAAGCTACTCAACCAGCTGCTGTTCAGCCTGAAGGCGCTGAAGCACCAGCCCCTAAACCAAAATTAGCAGTTGAATTGATAGATAAATTCGATGAAGTAACTATTAAAACAATTAACAATATTGAAAACCTACAAGAATTGGCTGAATTTGCTGTGAATAATTATAGTCAAAGAGATAAATTAATGAAACCTGAATACGCTAAAGATATTAAAAACATTGATCAATGGCAAAAATATTTATATCGCGTACGCATGAATGTTCAACAAGCTAGAAATGATGATCCATCATATCAGGTTTATAGTAATGAAATTAAAAAATTGAAACAATTAATAAAACAAGAAGAAAAAATGGAAAAAAAACGTAAAAGGCAACAATCTCCAAAACCATTTGAATTATCACCAATATCATCACCACGACAATTTGAATTATCACCAATATTAACACCGTATTCTAAAAAGATACGAGATATAAAAAAACAAAGACGACAAATACGAGATATAGAAAAACAAATACTAGAACAACGAGAAAAACAAATACTAGAACAACGAGAAAAAGAAAAATTTGTAACATTACCACAATCACAACAACTACAACCAGTCCAAACAACAGGTAAGGAAGAAGAAGAAGATGAAGTATTTCAAGACGCCCCTTGCGCAACTGGAAGTGGTCTAGGAAGTGGTCTTATTACCTGTCCCAATAATGTCCTTGCTGATGTCGATCGACTAGAAATTCTCATTGGAAGAAAACGAGCTGGTAATAATTCCCCAGAAATCATTAATGAAGTAGCTGATATTTGCAAACGATTATTTACAGGCGGTATCATGGATATTAATGTATATCGGTCCCTCATTAACGAAATCGCCGATGACTACCACAGTGATTAGATACAATTAGTGATAAAGTCATTTAATAACAAAATGATCGTGCATGGTACTCAACGTGGACCTACCATGGTCAGGGTAATAAACTCTCGATTACCGGTATACAAAGCGACCTACGGAGATGGACTAGGTGATATTGTTCAGGGTCTGTTTAGAAGAATAGCCCCAAAAGCAATACCGATTGCAAAGCAACTAGGAATGAAAGCTATTGATGTTGTTCGTGAAAAAGGTATAGGCGCTGTTGGTAATCTTGCTAGTAAAGCATTCTCAGCAATCAAAGATAGACTATCAAGATTAATACGCAGACCACAAGCGACCCGACCTCAACCTGTGAAATTGGCTAGCACTGAAGTGATGCCAGCAAATGTCAGTAAAATAATAAATCAAGCCGCTAATCAAAAACTAGCGGAGTTAGCTGATATCCCGATGTCGGAAAAGGAAAAAAATATAACCGCTAGTCTGATAGCAGGAAGTGGTCTTCGAGTTAGACGAAGACGATAATAATAAAGATGTTTAAGCGCATATCTGACCCCGCGTTTGACATGGACGCACCAGTTCTCAAAGATGAGTCTGTGCGTGATTATCAGTATTATTCTTACGACGCACGAGAGCCAAATCAGCGTGGACGAATTGAACTACAGGTTCAGGATACAAGTAGATATTTCTTACCCGCTGAGGCATTCACTGAAGTAGAAGGTAGACTTTTAAAAACAGATAACACAGATTATGGAATTGGTGATCGATTTGGTTTTGTGAATAACGGTATTATGGCTTTGTTTGATAGCGCTACGTACATGATTGATGGAAAAAATATTGAATCAATCCAGAAGGATGTTGACGTTGCAACAACAATACTTGGTCTGGCTAGATACAGCGATGATTATTCAAGATCGGCTGGCCCATCAATGATGTTTGCAAAGGACACAACTGATTAACCCGAACAGAGGAATGTAACACTAAATGCAGCTGGGGACACAGTTGTATCAATGAATGAAAATTTCAACTTAGGATTCGCATCTCGTAGAGCAATGCTTGGTGATGATGAAAGGTTTTCATGTGCGATTCCACTTTCACATATCTTTGGATTCTGCAGAAATGTTAGAAAGGTTATTTTTGGAGCTAAACACACAGTTGTACTTGTGCGAAAAGGCGATGATAATGATGCAATGTGGCACGCTGTGGGAGAGGGCGCTGATGCTAATGCTATAGCTGCTGCAACTGCGGCACTTCATGGCAAAGTAGAACTAACAAAACTTTCCCTGTGGATGCCAGTGATTACTCCAACAATATCTGAAGAAGATCGGTTGCTATCTTTTATGAGTCAAGGTGGTAAATCAATGTTATCATGGTTAACGATGACCACAGATGTTATCCAGAGTGCAATTGATGGTTTATTTACATGGCAGATAGCTTCTCAGCAGGGTGTTTCTGCACCAAGACATATATTTATTGCGTTTCAAAATAATGAACGAGTAAACTCGCAAATACATAGTCACATGATATTTGACCAACTCGGTGTTTCTGAGGTTTCATTAAGGATAAATGGACATCAAGAACCAGCTGAGGATATTTTGTTAAATTTTACACAAAACAGTGTTGCACGTGCATATCACCGTTTGATGACGTTTATGGGGCGTGATCAAAATGTTGATACTGGTTTACAAATATCGCAGCGTGATTTTACAACGCTGTATCCGATCTATTACTTTTCTCTAGAACATTTAGATTTAACCAGACAATCAGTAGTTGATATATATTTTCGAGCTCGTGTGACTCGAGGAGTTATTGCAAATTACAGAGCAATCGCCGTTATACTCAGCGATAAATCGATGTTACTCGAAGGTGTTGGTGGACGAATGAGAGTTATTGATGCTCCAGTAGAAAATATGTAAATAAACATGTAATTAGATCGTTCATAATAATTATAATGTCATATCATCACGTTAGTGTGAGTCTGACTCCTGGTCAGATTAAAAAGCTACAATCAGCATCAAAAAATAACTGTGGAATAAAAATATCGCTAAAGCGAGAACAAATTACCGGTGCAAATAAACTATCGTTGACCTAGCGTCAGTTCAAAAACTTCAATGAAGCTAAAAAATCAAATAAAGGCGTCAAACTTAATCTTTCTGCGGGCGCCATCAAAGACATCGCTAAGACAGGTGGCATATTTCCGCTTCTCGCAGCTATACCAGCATTAATAGCAGCTGCAGCACCAGCTGTTGCAAAAGCAGCTGCATTAGGTGCTGTTGGAACAGCTGCTGGAATGGCATTAAAGAAAGCAACCGGACAAGGAATCAAAAAAAAGGGAAAAGGTCTAAGATTACCAGGAACCCCGTATTCATACGGAAAGGGTCTAAGATTACCAGGGACCCCGTATTCATACGGAAAGGGTCTAAGACTTCCCGGGACAGTTTACTAATATCACCTATGTCCAATTTTGATTTACTTAATGCTGCTAAGCAATTAAAAATAAAACATTTCAGAGGTGTTTTTATGCGTGATCAATTACCTACCGTTGCAATGCAACATGAAACCGGTATTATTAATCTCGATAAAACTCTGGCCCAGGCACGCACTGGGTAGGATATGCAATTGATCCACGTGGAATTATTTATTTCGATTCGTATGGATTAGCACCACCAAAAGAATTTTTAAAGTACGTTACCGGCGATATTCCAATCTGGAATTAAATAATAACGATAATAATAATGTCAGAGTCGCGCGAACTATTACAGCAGATCGTGGCTAATACAACGCCGTCAAAAACTACTATGATATCATTAAGTTCAACCAATCCTGAATTTAGCGTTAATTTTCCGACTGCAATTCCAGCAAAGGAAATAGCATTAGCGCAATTACGAGTTTATCATAGTTGGCCTAATATTAGATCAAAACCGTTTGGTGGACAACCAGCAAATAATTCACTGGTATTTGCGAATAAGAATAAACCTGATGGAACACCTGATTGGCAAGTTGTTGGAATTTCAACGGGTAGTTATCAAATAGACGAGATTAATGATGAGTTCCAACGCAGAATTAAAGCTATCACAGGGAAAGAATCTAAAATAGCGATTACTGCTTACGAACCAACACTATCAACGATTATTGAAATAAATTCTCCTGATTACCTCGTAGATATTTATCAAAGTTCGATTAGATCTGTGTTAGGATGGCCTGAAGTCGCACCTGTTTATAATGGAGTTTCAGAACCAACTAAAAATGAGTTTAAAACGAGTGAAGAAAAATTCATTAAAAATCCAGAATATCGAGGAAAACACCCATGGAGTAATACAAGATTTGGATTTCCAAACGATGATAGATATTACTTTACCGATTTTGACGGTAAAAGGATCCCCAAGTTGAATAAAGCATCATTTATTATTAACACAGACACCAAGACGAAGATTAGTTTATATACTGTTGATATAGGATTTATTAAACATTTTTTTAGATACTCTTAAAACTGAATACGATAAAACGTTTAATGATTTAAGAAATTTACTTATTTCATTATCACAACATTATAATGAAAGTGTAAAGCAGCAAATAATCGAGTCAATAAAACTTTTAAATGGTGTCTTATTCGATTTATACATCGTCAATCGAAGTATTACAAACACTGCGACTAAACTCGATGGAAATAGTTACACAAATCCAGAATCTAAACAAGTATTCCTTGATCATTATAAAATAACAGAAAAAAATTTACAAACATTTGTTATACCAGATTTAAATAACGCTAAAATGAAGAAATTACTTGACGATCTTATTGAAGAATATTATCCGGGAGTAATTGAATCGTGGAAAAAAATAGCCCCACCACCGGCTATACTAAAACACAATAACAACCCTTTTGGTGCCGGACGTCATATATCGCCAGGCATTGTAAATATAACATCAGTTATTGCAGTCAATCTGGTATGCGATGTTATTGAAGGTAGCTATCAGATAGATCTTTCTAAGTCTAGCCAGGCCCAGCAAGGGTACATATTATACAGTTTTAGTCCGTCGGCACCTCCCGGTTGGTTAATTGTATGAGAGCCAATTAACCCCGTGTACCTGCGAGTTCATAATCCGTTATTATCAAGGATACACTTTAAACTTACAGACCAAAGCAATCGCGTTCTGGACACAAGAAATAAAGAACTAAATATAAACCTGTATGTGAAATCATAATGCGTTATCATAATGCGTTTTTCTCATAAGAAAAAAAAAATATCCGGATGTATATTGCTTGTCTATAATACTGTATTCTTTGTTTACATAAAATCCGCGCACAGTGCGCAATCGAAATCTATTTTCTAGAAGGTTGGGCTGCATATTGATTATTCCATAACGGCTGTGTATATACCGCGTAAAGTTATTTTAAGAACATCCGCTATGACTAAATCAATTTCCTTGGTTACGGCTTACGCATAGACTCAGTGTTATACAGAATTATATATATTTTTTGGAAACTAGAAATATAAAATCTCATTTTACACAGAAAATTGTGGTTTTTGTTAAGAACATTGTAGTTTTTAGGAAATAGGCTATTGGTAAACACATACTAACTTTTTTAGTATGTATTTATAACAAGGTCCGATAGCTCAGTTGATAGCGCGTAGAAACTCTCATCCGGAGGGTCATGGTTCGAAACCCGAGAAAGACATATGTCTGCGGGAGGCGATTTTAGGCCAAGATTTATAATCTATTGGGGGCTCCAGCCCCCCCCCGTCTTCAGAGTACACCAATCCACTACGTCAACACGTGGTGGATTCACTTTTGTGAATCACCCATTGGTTGATCGTTATGGGTTGGTGTGCTGGCGTGAAGACGGCATTTCATCATATCATCATCATCATCATATCATCATCTCATCAAAAATATACAGCGGGGGGTGATATGAGGTCGTGACCTTGTGACTTCACTAAAGGGGTACCCCACACAAGGGCCATTCCAAAAGACACAATCGCAAAACTAAAAATAAATCTAATGAGATTCCAGGTCACAAAGACCGATCAGCCTTTGAGTTCTTAGAGTTTCGGTTACGGATATCTAGGAATTCTTGTAAGGCAATAAACAGAATCTGATTGGTCACTAAAATAAGACCTACACGTGTATAAACAACCCTCTGAGTTCCTAGAGTTTCGGTTACGGATATTTAGGAATTCTTTCGGGGGTAAACAAATAACACGTACAGACAACCCTCTGAGCCTCTAAAGTTTCGGTTACGGATATTTAGGGGTCTCTTGGGGGTAAATGTCTAAACAAAGAACCTCATTAGGTTTATCTGATACAACTATGGAATGGTAGACCGAATATCACCCCGCGCTGTATATTTTTGTTTATTTTTATATTAAATAAACACTTATTATATAATGAATTTTGAAAATATCAATGTCATTGTTTCTGCGATTAAAAAATTACAACATAACGGTATCAATGTATCTGACAATCTTAATGCTGAAAAGATTCTATGTGATTTTGATTCATTACAACAACGAAAGAACGAGAACAGATTTACGCTATCCGCTGATTACAAGTTTATGAAAATTATCCAGCAAGGAATGTTAAAGTCACTGGCAACTGTCACTGATGATCAAGTAAAATTGTTTGTGCCTCTCTCAAACGCTATTGACAAAATCAAGCTAGAATTATCTCATGAATACGAACAGAGAAAGATCATGAACTTTCGTATAAGACAGTTAAGAGAGCATTGTGAAAATACGAGTGAAAATACGAGTGAAAATGACAGCGACAATGATGGACCATTGACTGTGATAATAGCTAAACAAAATCCTTGGGAAAACTAACGTTTCAGTAGGTATCATAGATTTGGATATGTTTCGCATTGTGGATACCTCATATTGTATCCCAACCATTATATTTCAGTAGGTATCAAGTAATTATTTGGTAACATTAAAAATACGGTAGACTAAACGTATTGAAATTTTATTTTTTGTGTAAATCTTTTGGAAAAAGTAGATCTTGTAATCCCGTCTGCCACGTATTGTACCGATTGTGGATGTATATCAAAATAGTTGGCAGCCGCATTCATTGATGGGAAAGTTATTTTTTCACATGTCTGTATATTCATGGATATAACAGACCTCGGGATCTTGGGATATTTACCAGTATTTCCACGTGTAGTATTCTCTCTCTGTGTAATAGCCTGCAGGTTAGATAACCGATTATTCTTGGGATTCCCATCCAAGTGGTCAACTACAAATCCGTCTTTAATCAATCCAAAATAACACTCAAAAATGAACCTGTGAAATAAATATTTATTTTCCCCAGCACTGAATATAAAATAACCAGTATTATTAAGACTACCGACTGGTTTTTTCAACCTGCAGTTTCCAATCACACCTTCTCGAGATGCTTCATAATTAGTAATGATTGGATGTGAAACAAACTCATTTTGTTCCATTTATATATATAATATTTATTTGTCTAAATCATTGTTTTTTGAAAATCTAGCCAAATAATCTTCTTCGGTCTTTATAGGAGAGTCAGCGTTATGTTTTTTATCGTAATATCGTTTCAACTCTCTGTACTTTTTACCACCGCATTGCGCACACAGTTGAGTCCTTCCTCGCACTCCAGCACTACACACAATACACGGTTTTGGTCCTAGACTCCCATTTCTGACGCATTGCATATGATAACTACAGTATTCATTCACACATGTTCTGTTACACGGAGACGTATAACCGATTTTTAGCCTGTTGCAGTGATTTGGTTGAATCATATACAAAAGATTAATGTTTAATTAAATATATATTTGCCTTAATTATAATATGGAAGAATTATCCGTGATTGAACCCTACGCAACCAGATTCGATCTTGACAGAATACCCGAGTATAAACTTAGTATTTCGATGCAAGATCTAGCTTTAACGAATGCGGATATAACTAAACGTATCCGTGAGGCCAAGAAGGAATTTCGTGACGATGGTGCAGTTCATGCATGGTCAACTTTCAGGATAGGACATATCGTTAATATGATGAACGACAAACGAGGAAAAGTAATTATTAATCACCTTGATAATCAAAAATATTTTATTTTAATAAAGTTTATTGTAGAGACAGATGACGATATCTGGATTATTCGTGATAAGCGTGATCCAGTCCGTGTGCAGTCCGGGGGTAATATTGTTCTCTTAAATAACAGATCCAAACCTGGAATACTTACTGGTGTTGATAAGCCATACTATATACAAAGTTATCCAGCGACTGCAGTTGTCTATGGAATATATTCACTGAATGATAAACCTAATGTTGCAGATCTCAAGCCGATGAAAATATCAAGAATAAACTGTGTAGCTGAACGAGTTACAGAACATTTTACAAATGCGATACGTGGTAATGGCTTAACAGATTTAAGACGTAAAAAAATAAACACATGGGCAGAGTCGGTTAAAGATACCGGAGCGTCTATCAGCGACGTTGCTGAGCTAGAGACGAAATTGAGATTTCCAATAGCAGTAAAAACGTTAACCGGAGAGATTTTGTACAAACCGAAATATATAAAAAATGGAACTCCGATAGATATTATTGATCATAACGCGCACGCATGGACTGCTGCAGTAACAATATTTCCACGAGATAGAACGGTTAAATTTTATGACGGTGATATCTTTGATTTTATCAAGAATATTAGTAAAACCGATCCTGTTTCTGTTTGGTTATTTCAGAGTTCGGAATATAATCAACGCCTTTGGCGTGAATATACCTCTGATGATGTCATAGTTAGACAATTATTGAATAACTGTTTTACTGTTCCGTCAGTCGCTGCTCATTTCGCTCAGGAGAAAAATTCATGGAAAACGACACGATCGGAATTTCTTGAAGATGTCAAGAAAAGTTGTATAGAATATGGGCACGGTGGATTATGGAACACCAAATACGATTACAATGATGTTATCTCGGTTGATATGGTAGCATGTTATCCTGGGAGTTTTCTTGGATATGGAGCATGTTCTAAATACTTTAAGAGATTCGGACATCCTACACATGACATGACCAGGGTTGCAATAAACGGATCCTTACCAGATTTTGACTTAACAGGATTTGCTCACGTAGAATCATTCGAGTTTAGAGAAGATCTCCATGCGATTACTTATATTTGGTTCGGAAGACATTTTTCAGAGCGATGTTGGGTTCCGATAGTACTATTGCGATATATGCTTGATGCTGGATTTTTAATATCGTTGAGAGTAACTGAAGCGATTATATCGTATAGTTCACAGAAGCAAGTTTGGTTACCAGAACCGGACAGATTTAATATCGATGATACCAGGAAAGAATTCCCTGATATTGATGAAGATCATATCATTAAAATAAGTAAATGCAGGAACGAGTACGATGAAAAAATTGCAAAAGATCTTGGTAGAAAGATAATCGGTAAGTTTACTCAAGGTGGTTCATACGATCATAAACAAACGTGTACAAGATTGATTATGGACGATGCTGAACTAGATTTTATAATCGCTGATACAACGGAGAAAAATATATTTATAAACAGATGTAATGCTTATTTATCAGATGGAACAAAACTAGGTACCATTTGGGGGGTATCTTGATGGCGAGTCACCGCATTTTACTCATTTAAGATCTTCGATGTTAGCGTACGTTTCGATAAACCTACTATCGATGATAAATAAATTTCCTCGTCACGCTGTCAGAGTCGCTACGGATTCATTTTATGTACATAAAAAATATAAAGATTTATTACAACTCGGTAATGGTGAATGGGGGACGTGGAGGATAAAACAAGAAAATATATTTAGTTATTCTGAATCTGCCGATGTTGAAATTGCGGAGACATATTACAAAAATAATAATCAAATATCAAAGTCATCTGCGCCATCTGTGTATGATCCTGTATCTAGACATAAGACCGTTTATCTTAATGGGTGTGGTGGTTCAGGTAAAACAACTCGTGCGATTAGCTTATTTATGAATAATAGCTCAGATATAATTGTTTTGACACCGACACATAAACTTGCTAGAGAAATAAAGCAACGAGGAGTAAAATCATGTACATATCACAGTTTCTTTAGATGGTGCGGAGATACATGGACCCCATCGCGGATGGGTGAAAAATATTTACCTAAAATTATTATATGGGACGAGATATGCACGGTGTCGTTAGAAACATTAAAAACATTTCTTGAATGGTTATTGACAAAGAATACTGCTGTGATTATGTGTGGCGATCATGGTCAACCACCACCCTTTGTTGGACAGTCTCCACATGAATGGCTAAAGAATAATGTAGATTATTACGAAGAAATACATGATGACCATAGAGCTATTGATGAACCGCTAAAAGAGCTTCAAAGATTAATCAGACTGCAGCCAGATCAAATACAATGCGAGATACTGCGTAAAGTAATTGCAGAAACTTCTATGAATGAATTTTGGATTTTATGGAGACCTGCTGATTTGATAGTCGCAAGTAGAAAGATAGTTCGTGATGAACTGCAAAAGAAATTATTTACGTTACATAAAGAAAAGTTTCCGGATCTACATATACCTTTGTGCTATCGCCCAGCAGATACTCGACGACAGAATATTGAAGTTGAAATACCAGGTGGAGACACTGAAAATGTCCGAGTACAGAATCTTGTTTTGAATGATATCGTGTTGGTTGCTGTTGATGTTGTTGAGAACGCGTTGAACATGGATAAATCACCATGGATGTTAGGATACGCTATAACAATTCACTCGTCGCAGGGATTAACTATAACTGATACTAGAATCTGGATTGTAGATGATCGTATTGAATGGTCGAATTTAGTCTATCTCGCCGTATCTCGAGTCAGGAGAATATCGCAACTGCGTAGGGTTATTGTAGATTACGTAATAACTGAAGAAATCACTAACAATGTCGATATCAATAAAAAATTAGTCAGCTATAAACAGTGTGACCAAAAAAAATAAACGTGACTTTGATCTTGATGCTGAATTTATTATAACATTAAGACAACAACAGAATAATCATTGCGCAAGTTGCAACTGTAATATGTCATGGCAGTGTTTTAATCCAAGACAATTTACCGTAGACAGAATTAATAGTGATCTCGGTCATACACGTGATAATGTGATGCTGACTTGTCTTGAGTGTAATCGACGTCGAGGCTCTGGACGTTTACAAAATTGAGCTTGGTGGTAATTGCGTATCCTCAGGAATTACTTGTAATTGTTCACGTACAAATCCACGCTGAGGGGCTGTAGAATCTAGTCTGTAGATTGGAGGTCTACCAGTGGATCTTACCACGCTAGAAATTTTATGTGTAGTCACGCTCCAAATAGGATCGGTTGCTCTTTTTTTTACCACCTTCAAGTTCGCCAGGTTCATATAAATATCTAACTGTAACATTACCTAATACTGGTTGAGAGAAAGATTCACGTCGTTGTATTGGTATATATATTTTTTTGATCGCATTAGAAGGTTTCATGGAAGTTGCACGAGTAATTTCATTATTCAACGCAGTTATCACACTCGGTAATCTTGCAACCCATTCACGAGATCTATCCTTAAAGTCAGTAGATATTTCCTTTGCATATTGGTATCCAAACAACCGCTCAGCAAGTGTTCTATTAAATCGTTCAACGATTGCCTGATCACGATGAATTTCAGTATGTCCTCGTCTGATTTTAACGTTATGTTTCTTCATCAACGATGATACTACTCCAAGAAATTCTTTACCAGGATCAACTTGTAATAACCCTGGCCATCGTAAATCACCACGTTGATAAATGCGCTCAAACGCAGATGCAACTTCAGACGCTATCTTTGTTGATAATGGCTCCGCTTCTTTATATCTACTCGCAACATCAACGATAGTTAACGCGTATCTATACGTGTATTGACGTCTACGTGTTTTAATGGTATCGTGTGGTAAAAACAGTATATCCGCTTGATGAACTTCATTAGGAACGCTAACATCAAAATGCGCATACTGAATTCTTTTAGGTGGGCTTAGGAAGATTTGCCATATTGCCTGTCGTGCTAACCATGATGCAGCAACATCACGTGAAACTTTTGCTGCTTCGGCGAGTTTACTAATCGCTGCTTTACCTCTCCAGAATTCTCTCGGGGAATAATAAACAGATTCCATTATGATAGTTATATAATTAATTACCAGCTCCTAGCACTAGTTTACCTTTCATAGCAGTTTTTACTAGAAAGCTAGCGAGAGATTCTCTGAGAGATTTATTAGGTATAGAATTTAACGCGTGAATCAATTTCACATCTACGAGATGTCGTTGTTGCAAATCCTTACTTTTATACGCGACATCATGAACGTGACACGCTTGATCAATCTTATTTACTGGATACTCTCCTGGTTTTGGTTGATCTTGGTTATCGAGTCTGATATCGAGACGAGTTCTGGACCACAATAATTATATCCGGGTAAATGTTTCTCACCGGGGTATTTAGCCCATGGAGTTCCTGGTAATTTTCCTAACGAAGCAGCAATATCACCCCCACCTGTATTTGATGAAATAAATTTATATTTCTTGGTGCCACATTTTACACACTTACCTGTAAGTGCACGTCTTTTATTTTTTGTTGTTATTGTCGTTAATTCAGTAGTAGGTGTAGATGCTCTGCATCGAACACAATATAGACTCATATTATTAATTATATGGATATAATTGACTTTTCAGCGACAAGAAAACAAAAGCCAGTAAAACATCACCCGGCGCTACCAAATTCTATCAGAATGATTATAATAGGCCCATCTGGAAGTGGAAAGACGCAATTCTTACTTAATCTGATAATGAGATGGCTCAAGTGGAACAAACTATATTTAGTAGCACCATCTGTAGATGATCAACGACGCTATGAAGTACTTAAAGATTTTAATAAAAATGCAAAACTACTGGACGAAGACGGAAATGATATTATTGATTTTATAACCGATCTTGATGAAGCTCCATCTGTAGATGACCTAGATGGATTCATTAATAATCTCGTAGTGTACGATGATGTGATGCTGGACAAGCAATCCAATCCAGCTAGAATATTTTCTCGAGGTAGACATAAAAACACGGATGTGATTTATGTTACCCAGAGATATACACAAATTCCAAAAGTAATCAGAGACAACTGCAATATTTTGGTTGTGTTTAATGGCGTAGATAATTATACTCTACAGAATATTTATTATACTTGGTGTTCAGGCGACACGGACATGATTAAATTTAAAAACTTCTTTTCAAAAGCACAAGCTGTTCCGTTTGGATTTATAACAATAAATCTACATGATCCAAGATCTAGATATCGAATAGGTCTTGATAAAATCTTTGGTTAATTATAGCAGCAGAGAGGGTGGACGACATACGCGTAGTGACCAGATTGTGAAAAAATCGGAAAAAATCTGGTCAATTAGAGAAGTTTTTACTATTAAAGCAAAAACTTTTTTTTCAGCCTTCGTAGGAACCCTTAAATTTCAAAAATAAGGTCTCTACAAAGTTGTAGGGTCCACCCTCTCTGCTGCTGCAGTCATACAATCTAAAACGTCGACCCTAATGAGCGTGAATGACCGGGGTGAGGGTGTATGCATCAACTAGTACAGTGATACAATATAATACGTCGACCCTAATAAGCGTGATAAAGGGAAGAAACGAGAGATACTTTATCACATTCTGTTTTAGTAGATTCTATTCCAAAATTGCCTTTACAATTATATATGCTAATGGGAAGGTCAAGGTTGAACTGTTACGTTACATGCTTCTTAATATTTTCAATTATTAAATTACCCTGTACCCTGTATAGCTAAGATATTGAGGCATTACAAAATCTGGTCAAAAATTTTAAAGCTGACCTAAAATCGAATACACAGCAAAATTAAAAAGAAATCATTTGCAATTTGCCTCTGAATACATTTATTCATCAAAATATCAATATAATTAAACTTAAAATAAAGCCTGATAAGTGAAAACAAACATTGATAATAATAATAATAATAATAATAATAGCAATTGGGCAAAACAGAACGTTACAGTGACTTATTCTAAACATGACAATGAGTGATTTTGCTTGATGCATCCACTCACCATGTTTCATCAATACGCAAACTGCAGTGATCTCAACAATTTGAGCAGTGCAAGTTATAAATGTGTAGTATAATGAAAGCGAGGTTTGGTACTTGTCTTGGTCAAAGTCTTTTAAACACGCCCCGCCCCTTCCCCCGTCTCGTCTTCACATGCCTAGGAGTGAATAGGTAAATTACCCACATGCGCCACTGCAAGAAGAAAGTCATGTCCAATGGAACACTTCGATGTAGCTTAGTAACCAACAAAAGATGCTTTTTATTGTCCTAATAATATCAATTATAGGCTCTATATATATATATAGTATATAGTATATATATATATATATATATATATATATATATATATATATATATATATATATATATATATATATATATATATATATATATATATATATATTATACCAGATGTATTAGGCAGTAGATATTTTTGTCGATAACACTTTTTCATTTATTTATTAGTTTCAATTATAGGCTGTAACTCTTTATGGTTGATACCAGATATTCTTACAGCTGAGCAATATTTAGAGCATTCGATATCTGATAAAAATCTGGTTAAGCTGAATTCTAATATTTCTTGAACTTCTTTTGCAGGAATGCAGTCATGCAGGTGTTGTATTTATGCAGTAGTCTGTGATGGAAGGTCACATTAAATTCTTGGAATTTAGATACTTTTTATATTTTAAAGGAAATTATTCGACTTTAGCTACCCCCGGTTATATACCTGTGATCGGAATTGCCGTGAAAACGGTCATGAGCTTTGATATTCTAATCTTTCTATTCTAAATAGCCATCGAGAACAGCTTGGTAATTGCATTTAGACGACTTTGTGCCGCCGCGAGAAGTTAAGGATAGACACGTATTCGCGAATGCAGCAGTGAGAAGATTATTTCACCAGCTTCGCCAGTCACACCGGTTACTACTAATATGGCCCCAAAAACAATTTCGATTGATGTTCCTATAATATAATGCAGTCGTGATTCCCTCCCACCCAGACAAACAGTAGTTACAGCTGCGATGTTGAAAATAGCATCTACGACAGCACACATATGTTTTCATTTCACGAGTCACACGATTCTCTTCGTGATTTCATCTTGCAGCTTTTGTTCCACTTCTGTTATTTTCTCCCGAACGTTGAGGGTCTGTCAGAGTTTTTCTATTAATAATGTAATCGCGAAATATAATTGTTAAAGAATCTGGCCATGATCAAGGGCAACACACACACGTACGTCGAACCAATTACTCCTTTCTTCTGGTACAACTGTCATACAATTGTAAAACAAAATTCTGCCAGAGGAATATTTAAGTCACCAGAGATTGTGCCTTATGGAGGCCTAACTCCATGTTGATACAGAGCCAAACAAAGTACGCCATTGAATGGTATCTGAAACGATCATTTACGTCTTTGCCCAAGAACAGTAACACGGACAAATGCGTACTAGTTGAATAACATTCGAGATTTCATTCTTTGTTGAGGTAATTTTCGTGCAGGATAATCAAAGGGGATGCAACCAAGGTGGATTTGTCGTTGTAGAGACAATACCCGAGTGCTTTCGTACCCAGTGATGTTGTCAGTATAGGTACGTCAGGGTTGTCCCTACTGTCGATTTATATTTGGCCTATAGCAATATTATATTTCAGTGCGTAAGATGGCTTATTAATACCACATGCCTAAAGCAGATATTCGACAAGTTAAACTAAAATACTATCGATTTTAGCAGCAATTGTTAGGTCATCAATCACCTGTCAGTAAATTCTGCAACCTCATCACCACAGTCAGAATCCATCACTTATATATAATAATAAATCTAATCAAATACAGTTAGTAATACTACATTCTCATTAATAAACATCATTGATTGGCTAGTGGATCTTGCATAATCGTCGCTGTACATGTCAAGTCCAAGAATTATAAAGCAATGTCACCTCTGCCCAAGCCGGCATGGATTTTGGTTCCATCGAGAGGATAACGAGCGCTGTTAAACAATGCCACCATGCCGTTGGCATATCCAACTTTGTTTTCCGAGCTGAGTTTGTTGTTCTTGTATTTGCGTACAAGCTTTACCTGGACTTCCAAAGCTGCTTCACACGGAAGAAAAAAATGAAGAAATGTCCTGAACCATACGTTATATTGATTATAGTGCGTCTGACACGCTATCGTTGTACACGTAAGATTGGTAATAGTGGACGCTTCAATCTCGCAACGCAGGCGCGACCATGTTAAACGTGGGATCGGATACATATGTGAATTGGGGCATCATATATTAAGTCATGGCTTAGCAAAATACCTTTTCTGAGACAATAATCGGCTCCACATTACTATATTTTAAATCGTTGAATTGGCTATACGTTGTAAAGCGGCTTAGCTGATAATTTTACTGACAGGGGCTGCCATTGTTGCTGTTGATGGTAATGTAACAGGTGCTCCAGTGACTAATCGTTGAAGTCGATCTTGAATCGATTGAACCGATTGCAATCCTAGAATATTTACCCGATCCATACTGGCATTGCTTAGACTATCTACGACTTACATTGCAATTTGTTTAGCAATTCGTGCATCGCACGAAGACAAGACGGCTCGCACTTTGGTGATCCTGTAAATACCCCCTGGACAACATTAGCAAGAGCAGTTCTGCAATATGTAGCCTAAATTGGCTTTCTCTCGTTTACGATACTCGTGGGTCTCCCATGTCCACGTATGATTGTTATATAATAGAATATCAGGTCGATTTTCAAGTACAGTTATATTCTCAAAGTCTCACTGTGCAGGTCTAGCATGCCCCGTCCTGCCCAACAAGGGTGAAACGTAGATTCGTCAACCGGGGATTGTTGCACAGAAGATGCACAGGCGTGGGAGTAATCGATATCCGATCGCCTGTGGACTCGAGTCACGGCAAACCCAAGAAATATTAACCCTGCAAAGCTTGCTCTGACGACGATGTAGCTTCATAACTTCCACCGATAGCATAACAGGTCAGAATAACTTGAGTCGTTTTGGTAATTCTTTCAATGTTTGGCGCGAAACTCTAACTGGTGCCATCAGGTCCTGCATACAGCATTCGTTTATTCTCTGGAATCTTATTAATATCTTCAGCCCATCCAAGAACTGTTCTGAACGATGACTGTGTAATATGAACCGCGTATGTTACAGATTCCATCGAGATGTTAGCGATAAGCGTAGGGCTATTTACACGCATGCTGATTTTTGAATCACGCTTTCTCACCAATGGGATCATGCGTCTGATCTCTTTATTGATTCTTTCAACCTCGTACACACGCGTGGAAAGTCTGACAATGTTCCAGGTGCCTTCTCGACTACCCTATGATGAAAACACGAATGTGTTATTTGCGGGGGAAGCCCAATAGCGGCTGCGAGTGAATATTTTGGCCAACTTCTATAAACGCGCAACAAAGCTATTGCGATCTAGGGTGTGCGTGGTTGCCTCACAGTGATTGGCGTCAGCAAGACTACATACAATGATGTTTTCGTTAATGAGATTGTAATCCTCGAGGTGACGCTCGGAGTTGTATTAGCTACGACACTCTGCATCCCAGCACTGATTTCAGTTAACAAGTAAAGCGCTTTAGAACTCATCATCGTTGTATACATCATTGCTGTCTTCAACAAATTCGTGCATCAACACGCGAAACGTCCCCGGCTCCATGGTAATATGTTAGGGAGTAACCGCTGGCAAATCAATGCGGCCTAATATATGATTTATGTTACGCTGTGGCCCGCAAGAGCACATATATTTTCATCTGTGTATTCTACTTCTTCCTCAAAGAGTTGCCTCCCGAGTCGACGTATATAATGTTTGACATTATAACAAAATCAGGCCACTCTTTGCCCATTGCCGCTGGCTTTTTAAATCTCCCCAATATACCCACTTAACCTAATTTTTATATTGAAACATGTCGGCACATGTCTTATAATATGCGTCCATTACAGAATTTTTCCAGTCGCGAGGAAAAAGGTGGAAAATTTTAGGGCATCAACCTTAAACTTTTTAATTACAAGCACGTTACATATATCAGGCCATGTTAGCCATAATTTTAGCTTGGATGGCGCCGTTGCCTCTGCCCCCTTTTCTTGAACCACAGCATCAACCAGAGGGCCCACAGTGCGCCCAGGCAACTGTTCAATGGCTGTCCTGGCAAGCGGGCCACCATTGCTGCGGTGGTTTTCACAACTTTATTCACTTGTTCCACTATTTCACGCTTGAGGTCCTCTCGTTCATCTTGTCGCAACGCAAACATATCTCTGACGCGTTCACGAACACCTTTGTAACTGTGAGGCTGTTTCAGTCGATCCTGAGCAGCTTTATCGCGTTGGTCAGCTTACTCAGCTATGACATCACTAGAAGCTGTCATTATGTTCATCAAATAAATTTGCTTAAACCAGCGCGATACTTGCGTCGTCCACCAATAAAGTCAATAGTGAGGAAACTATGTGGGTCCTGGGTGACTTCTGGTAACTAAAACCAAAACTAATCCCACTAGTATTCAACGGCAAACCATGCCCAATGAATGTATGCAAGATCATGCGCGTCAATGTCGCGAAATACTATCAACATGTTACTGTTGTCCTGAACACTTTAGACAAGTGTGCGAATTGTTGTGTTATATAGATCACGTCTGCGTTTTTCTACGGGCCACGAAAAAATATTATCGCAGGGTTGTCCTGGCAATAGTATCCTCACTTAAATAAAGGACGTCATCAACGGTGGAAGATTTGCTTCTTGGCGACGACTGAATGTCTAAGGAAAAATCCTTGAGTATATCATAACACCATTGATTGTCCGCTGACGGCACAATTATGTACAACCCATCCCATGTTAACCTCCAAAATCATCCTCAGCAAAAGTTGGATTTTCCCTCATCTAGTCGGGCCAACGACAAACGCACAAACTGAGTTTAGAAACATGTCACCATGCTTCGGTGATCTGGGCTGCACCTGCGTTGAAAAGTCAGTGATGGTAAAAACATCAGATCTTACCCATTGTAGTGATACCCTGATAAATTTCACTTGGTTTACATGTTTTGATATTGTGCTTGATTCCGAACGAAACTCATATTGCTAATCCAACGTAGGTTTAAACACATAATGGTAGAGATGTGATCACTGAAATTTGTGTTTGAAGTGGAGCAAAGAAGTTCACGTTTGTGGGCGTACGCGATAAACGTGGGATTAAACAACAAAAAAAACCCTGGCGACAGTGATGTCACTGCTGCGTTAGCTAAGCGATCCGGGACACTGTGGAGTAAAATATCCTGGTGAAAACACAACTTTGTGTATAATTACTGTCGTTTTGGTACACTACTGAATATATGATTTGATTCGAACAACCAATCGAAGCCTGAGGAAGCACATATAAATCGTGTCGATGTTGCTTATCACCTACATGATCTTGTGTACAAAGCACCAAACGATGTCGGTGCGCGCTAATGTGCTGATGTCTACATGTATCTTTTGATGTCTTGTACACGAGATCATGCAGGTAACACTTGGAGAAAAAATCGCCAAACAAGGAACGAAAGTTAAGATTGCACTTGGAGGTAAAACACATTGATATAATAAACATGGATAAGATATACTATGGTCCTCGCCGTTATTGAAAAGATGAAGCTGCTGTTGATAATATAACAAGCGCGACAAAAGGTCACCCACAGTGGCGCTCAAGAATGTTTCCTAAACAAGCGTTGTCGAAAATTTACCTACCCTCGCCAAGGACGATTTTGGCGAGGGAAGATTTTCCGTGAATGGTTTTATGGATAGATACCCAACGAACTTCATCAGGTTGATCTTTTGTTTCTTCCACATGATAATGTGCGTGGAAGCACATACCAATACGAGTTAACTATTGTAGATGTTGCCAATTGATGCAAAGAAGATGTGCCATTGACATCTAAAGGTTCAGCAAATGTCGTAGATGTGCGTAAATGTATTTAAACACTCTGACCGCGAGCATGACCAAGACTTACAAGTGGATTCATGCAAGAATTTCCTAGAGCCATTGCTGCATTGTTAACAAAATACAAATTGCTGGTCGTGTTACACATGTTAATGTACATCGCAACCAGGCTATTAAGAAATGATTTAAATGTACATTTCCAGAATGGTTACTCCGACATCAGTACGCGCAGAAATTGTTCATGAAGTCTCGGATCGCAAAGCAATCACGCGAGTGGGTAACATGACTTCCGTCAGTCATACATGCGCTTCCAATGAAACCACATGCACAACTGAGCTAAAACCCGCTGAGGCAATTAAAAAGAAGACTGTCACTATTACATACAAAATTATTTCACAACCATCGCCGTCAGACCATCTCGGAAACAATTTTGTCGGCATTTGTATACACCAGTGGAGTTAAAAGGAGGTCAAAGTCGTGCTAAATGATGCCGTATGGTCCATCAGTGTATTAGCAATCTCAAACCGGATTGATACTCCGAGGCTGACAACGAGTTACCATTTACCGCCGGTACAAACACGGGAGACTCGTCCACCAAAAACACCATATGTACGAAAGAAAGTTGAAGTCGTTTCCGCGTACACAGACGTACTGCCAAAATTTGGGATCTGCGTGTGCTTGTACACTTAAGTGCTGGATGGCTGGAAAAGCAAAGTGCACAATAGAGCATACATTCTCCATATTCTTATGTCTTACACCTAAAATGGTGCTTTTGTTAAAGCTTCTTGGTCATAACAATGATGCAGTTTTCTACCACTTTGAAAATTATGCAAACTGCATGTAATGCATTTATGAGAGGGTTAGAAACGTTTAATGCTCAGTTGTTTCTTAAATAACGTAAATGTTACTGTACCAATATATAAATATTTATCTTTTTAAAAATATATTGATTTCAATATATTAGATTACTTTTTTCGTTATTCAAAACTGGAAATAAAGAAAGAAAGAAAACAAGATAATGTCATTAAATTCAGCAGCTAAATTTATCATTATTTAATGAATGAGATTGAGTAGGGGATACAAATGCGATGTTGACAGAGATAAGAAGTCACCTGATGTTATTCATTTGACGGTCGAAAACAAACAAGTTGCACCAAGGGTTTAAATTCGTTTACATTATGGACAAATAAAGGTATTTGGAATGGGTATAAAAGTGTATTAGGCAACTTGATGTTTGTTGGTCATTGTTATACATAATGTTTATACTTTCGGGATTTAGACAAACTTAAAGCATTTTCTTTACTTGCAGCAAATTACTGTCAAGAAAAGTTTTGAAAATTGCGTTTTGAAAGTGAATGTAGCGTTAACTCTATTAAATAATACTATTCAGGAACATAATTTTATTTAACTATCCCAGATAATATTCTTCTTTCATAATTGTCACATAAGGCAACACGACAGAGATAAGAAGTCACCTGATGTTATTCATTTGACGGTCGAAAACAAACGAGTTGCACCAAGGGTTTTAATTCGTTCACATTATGGACAATTAAAGGTATTTCGAATGGGTATAAAAGTGTATTAGGCAACTTGATGTTTGTTGGTCATTGTTATACATAATGTTTATACTTACAGCAGGTGTTTTTTGGTTGCTGAAAATCATTTTCGTCTCGTACGAGTACTTTCAAATCTCAATGAGGCACAACTTTTAAAAATCAAACATCTGACAAGACTCATAAGAAATCCTTATCTCATCCTAGGTACGCTTATTCTAAGAAGAAAGGGTATGTATGTTCTGATTGTCAATTTCCCATCATACTTAGTAGTGCTTCGTTACCTCTTGCAAGCATTCTTTTATTACTGTGCAATCGCCTTGCTGGAATTAAAGTCGTGGTTAATCCATTTGTATCTGACAGTCTTTGTTTGCATCAGAACATTGATCTTATTGAGATTTAAATCCCTGCTTTGCATCCTGCTTGTGCAGTTTCCAAAAAATGGCAAAAGGGCTCTTAAGGATGATGTTGATTAGGAATTAATTCGGCTGACGTATATATTGGACCAGTCTCTTGTCAGTACTAATTCTCTATTTTCAAGTCATGGTGGCAAAAAGTAATTACTCATTGTCGAACATAAACAAGATCCACCGATCTCATGTTTGCTTTAGAGAGCTAGTAGCGATTGTGAAACTACACAGTTCCAGCTTGTTAGTTCTTGAAAAATGGGGTCGTTATGAGAAAATGGAAACCACAGGAGGTACCCGCCGGTGACGAGTGGTCAAACAGCTATCAAGTTGTCGTTCCGAAGTCATATCGACAAGACATTTGTAGTCTAGCCGATGAAAATCCCTTGGCTTGCTACTTAGGAGTCAGTAAGACTGATCACAAGATCTTGATTCATTTGTAATGGCCAAAAAGTAAAAACAATGTTTCTAATTACTAGATCTTCTCACACTTGTCCAATGATAAGAAAACCCAATCTGAAGATACCCAAAGCTCATTTGACCCACTACTGCATTTGACGAACCATTTAGCAGAATAATAACTGATTACGTGCTCTCGTACTTAAGACCAAGTCAGGCAACTGATACTTGTTGAGCATAATGTGTTCGCCCATAATATTTCCAGAGGCAAATCCTTTGAGAAATATTAAAACTAAAACCATAGTAATATTCTTCTTTCATAATTGTCACATAAAGCAACACGAGGCCCTTTATTAATAAGTTTCATGGGGATGGAAATGGCTGGGCTTTCCCTCTACAGCGATTTATTCAGTCTTTTCTGTTCTGGTTGCACGGCGGCCGTGCGAATAACCTTTTTCAAAAGTAGTCACACGGTGGCCGTGTGAATAGACACTTCCGTGGAACAAATGCATTTGTATTAATCTGTCTTATTGTAATTTTTGTTTTTTCATAACATCCATTTCAGACGTCCATTTGATATATAGTAAGAAACTAGTGCCAGTTCAAAACTGTATCAAAACTTATATCGTCAGTTGGCGAAGTAATAAAACCATGGTATCTATGTTAAAAAAAAGTGCTTCACGCGCTCTGTAGTTCACAGCTATTGTGTTCTCTCTCTCTCTCTCTCTCTCTCTCAAAATTGATTGAAATATATCAATTTTATGATCATTCATATCATAAGGAATGTTTTTGTTGGAATTATTAATAATATAAACTATTCCATCCCACCAAACGATGCGTAAGCAAAACTACTTTCGTCGCTAACATTTTGAACATTTTTAGTTCATCTCTTTTCACAGTGTCAACATTCTGCCATTTTTAATGTACAAGGTATATTCACTCCAGTTTTTGGGAAGAATGATCAACAAATACAAAAATGACCTTTTCCGGGGCGATTCAGGCAAGCATACTACAGAAAGCCGGAACTAAACATATTCATGCGCCAATCGTTTTAAATGAAAACGAAAATAGGTGTCAGAGGTAATGAACAGAACCTAATGGAAGTATATACGTAACTGATACGTTGTTTCAAAACAAAAGAAAGTTTTATAAGTCATATTATTGACTGTTATGCGTATTGCATTCAAATGCATAATTTAGGATATATGTTTCGGGCCATATGCGTGATAGGTGCTTTTAAGTTAAACATGTTTAATCCACGAATATAGGCTCCAAAATGGAAAAGAAAAACATCGGCAATTTAGTTGTTAATTTCCTTTATTAAAAGCGGTCCTCCATAGAAATCATATACATATTTAAGGTAGAGAGAGGGGCATATTTTATCTGTATAAGTTTCATCTGGATCTGAGTATGGGCCGAAAATGACTCTTACAGTACTTACGTGTTTTAGTATCCTCTAGTTTACTTTGCCGGTATATTAATCACGGAAAATATTTTACTCACACGTGATGGTATAGCGACTAGGCTGTGCAACAATAACAAATCCATATGAAAATGCGGGTATATATCGATTGTCGAATTAGCTGCATGCCATTATTCCAAACAAATACATTAAAAACTATGTCGCTATTAAATAGTTTAAAATTATTGATGTCAGTATTGTGAATTTTATGTTGCTAAACTTATGTTCACTCAGGTATTATTCGTATTTACGTGTATGATCTGTATTATCGCTTACTGGATGTATTCTAGACAAGGGTGTCAATTCAAAAGATAGATTAACAACATTTTTTACAGTAATTACTGAATTTCTGTACATCTGCCTACATTCTATCCTGATCCTCAATTGATAAATTTTTCCAAAGTCTCGAGAATCTTTGCAATGCCTTTGTCAATTTCATTATCGATGGCCTTAATGTCTTTACGGTTCAAGATTATATTGAACAGCACGGATTTGCTATTTTAAATTTTAAACGCACCATCATTGTCACAGTGAAGTGGCATAATCAAATACACATGGAAAATAGTTTTCATCTTAACCGCGGAGATACCGTGTGCTCTAACGTCAGTATGGCTCCTGGACGCATCGTTGAAAGAAATTTTACTGCGTCTTTACCAGGCTTGTATTTGATCAGAATAATTGTGTGATAATCTTGTAAATCACCATGGATTTTTTTAAACTCAGTCTCAGGGATTTCTATTGTCGTGCTTCTACTGCAGCCTCAGTAGCAACGGTATGTGTGAAACGGCGATGAGGCTCTTGTTCATCATCAACTATCTGTGCAAGTTCAGCACGCCAGGCTCTTGTGGGAATCTTGAATAATACTGTTCTGCCATTTCACGAAGTTGCTTTACAGTCAACCGTGTCATCTTTGGAGAAAGCCCTAACATTGTAAGTACGTCAGCTTTTTTTCAAACCGCTTGGTATTCATGTCCCACTCTATCATACGAGTCGCCTCAGATGAATCACAGTTGACATGCTATATATAAGGAAATTATTGTCTAGGTGAGATACTTTTGTATTATTGTTTAACTTTACCATGGTTAGAAACTGCAGCCGCTTTAGTCCTGGATATTATTTCATTGACTTATGTGTTCGTTTTCAACGGGGTTAGGTGTTTCTACAATAATAATAGGTTTGGTGAATATTTGCCTCCATGCGCGAAAATCCTCACAAAACATGGTCTACAATGCTAATTATGCAACCTTATTCTGATACCTCATTTAAGACAAGTTCGAGCACCGAGACCAACATGTAGTACTAACAGACGTGATTTACAGTATCTATAATGGCATATTCTGCCACACAGTTCACGTTTTCCAAGGTATAAACATTTGCAGTGATTGCGTTCTAAAAATAAACATTGAACTTTGCGTGTGTGTGCGTGTGTATACATATTTGTTTATCTAACAGTACCATGTCTTCATTTATGAACTTCTGTACTATGGTTTTGTAAATAAACTGGCATGCATCTGAAAAATCAGAAACTATCAACTTGTGTAAAATGTGCCTTACGCCGATGTTGGTCCAAGTAAGTTCAAATGATCCGTCACTGAGTACTGCACTAACCAGTATACTTCCGTTTGTAGCATCAAATCCAATAATTATATACGTTTTTGACTGCTATCTCACTATGGTTTTTCTTCCTAAGACTAAGAAAGAGGTTCATAACATCTCGCCCACCGGGATGCCATTGTATTAACACTGCAAGTATCTCTCTAAGTGTGGTCTTCACTGTTGTCATTACATTTCAACCATTTCAAGTTTTCTTGCAAAATATCAAATAACTATTTTTCGCGCTATTTGATGGTAAGTTTACGCCAACGATGTATGACGCATTTAAACCAAATCGCTATTTAATCCTTTCTCTAACGTTTGAAATACTCCAAATGTTTTGTTATATGATGTCAGCATTAGATACGCTCATAAATCCTTTCAAAATACTATATGCGTCAGTCTGTGAACTTTTCACCGCTATCTATATACCTCCTTGTTTAATATAAAGGAAATATTTCAGCTCGGGTTGTGCTTGCGATTCGCTATCTCTGAGATAATATGCATGCTAACGACTGTGAGCTGTGCATACACATGAAGTTCTTACGATGAGCTGATGTGTGTAGTCACCGTCATATACGGCTGTTTAAATACAAGCCCATTTGAGCCCCTAGCTTGCCCATTGACAGACTACAAGGCGCAGAGGTTGTTCAAACAAAAGTACGTCTCAAAGAATTAAGAATGCCTTGAATCGTAATTGATATGGACCTTTCATCGTCAAAATTATTTTAATTTTCATGTACAACCATCTCAAGCTTCAATGTTTCCTCAGTTATTAAGAAAAATATTTTCTGCGAGTGAATCGAATCTGAAGTATTATGATCAGCAGTATAACATAGTAACTGATTAAACTGCCAAGAACATGTAACAACTAAATGAATGAATTCATGCTTGAAGTTAAGAGGCTAGTAAAGAAAAAACACACAAGTGCACCCTTCCTTTGTAAAGTCAATGTAAAAACTAAGCCATTCTCAGTTACTATTCTATGGCCTAGTACTGTAACTGCATATCCATAATTTGGTCCCATGTAATTATAAGCAAACATAGCCTTGGATTACTACTTTTAGGTCTCTCAAACACTGCGTGTGCTTCCATCATGCAAAAATTTGATTAGATTTTACACTGATGAGAATCAATTTGGCCAGCTCTTATATAATGACAAGAAATGTACAATTTCGTTTTGAGTTAATCAGTATGCCAAAACTGTATATTTCTTGATTAAGTCTATATTCCCTTTAAGAATTGAATGGCATGCAAAAAAAACAGATATAAATACATCCTTATACAAGTGTCAATCTCCGAGATATGTATTAGCAGTATGATAATAGCAGTTATGTTGGTTATTGATCCAGGCAGAAAACACAAACAAACCACTTGAACAGTAACAAAAATTTAAACCCACTATTACCATACTACATGTACTCAAAGTAACTTGCTTCATTTGTTGTGATTTAGATTTCAAGATGAAAGCTTAAACATTATATTTCATACCTTATTTCACACCCTAAGAGAAAATTGAACAAACAATGTCACAGGCTGTAAGCAGAAATTGGGCATTCTGAATAAAAACAATTAGGTTCTGTTAACACCAAAATATATAAAACATCTAGCACATGAAAAGCAGATGCTAGCAATGGTGCAGTAGTGTCCCTTGCAAAACTGGAGGCAATTACAATTTCCGAGTTCCTTGTTTAAAAGTACCTGACATTTTTAAACTGCTATATAAAAAAAAAATTTGTAAAGGATATAAAATTATGTAATCATATGATTGTGTCTGCAAGGACAAGTTTCACTGTAAGAATGTGGAAAAACTAAGATATCTAGCTTATATGAAAATTAATCCTCTCTCAACAATATATCAGTCCATGCCACAAATGTCAGAAAATAGATTTCTGTTTTCAATCATGTATGAAAAACCAAAAACATCAAAGCTAAAAGCATCTAAAAATGTTGAAAAATGTTAAAAACAGCTATAATAATGTAAAATCTGATGAATTCATATGCATATTTATATGTGTATGCATACTAAATTCATTTCTCTATGTTGAGTTATTTGTTCTGAACTGATCTAACATTTCGATTTAATAAAATAGTCTAAGACCTTAACTTTAAAAAAAAAGACTGCCTGCTGTGATATCCTAAAAATCTATTCAGGTCATCTACAGATCATGGGAAACATTCCTACTGAATTGTATCTAACCACCACAATTTCTGATTAACCATGTCCGCAAGTTTTTACTTAAAAAAATATGTCTCTGTCTAAATAATTACAAAATGTTCAAAAAATTAAAATATAAGGTCACAGCCACCAGAACCAAAACAGGATCTGGGACCTACTCAGTATATCTAAATAAGCAATTTGGCTGGGTCTGGCACAATAGTGTTTTATGTACCTTGCTTATAATGTAAACATCAACAAAGCCTTGGCTAAAAAAAAGTTCAATAATAGTTTGCAAAAAATGGAACATATTCACATAACAGTTTGAAAATCTAGTCAGGTCATCTACACATTACAAACATTCCTACGAAATTTCATTTGTGTCTCTCACATGATTTTAGCTTAATCTTCCGGACAAGGTTTATGTCATAAAAGTCCAAGTCCTAAAAGTTGACAAATGTGAACATGATGAAAATTTACTAAAATGGCATAAAAATCTAATGAGCTATTTCAGTATAATATAAATATGACTATCAAATTCCATTTCTTAACTCTCATTAATTTTTTTAAAAATATTAAAATGTTTTTGTAAAACGGTCTGAAAAAACGGAAAACAATGTGTAAAAAAAGCAAATTTCAAACATATGATCAACTAACAGAACCAGTTCAGATCTTGGGATCCACTTAAGGTTCTAAATATCCAGTCTGGTGTGGTTTGACTTATTGGTAATAGCTGTTTAAGATGACTTGCTTACTAAGCATAGTGTGACAGACAGACTGATGAATGGACAGCACAAAATTAATATGTCTCTCGTTTTGTGGTGGAGACTTAAATATGAGTGCAATAAATAGAATGGCTGGGTACGACAGGAGAGATAATACAAAACTTGTTCTCTATGAATACAGTACTGAACAGGATGAAGTGTGTTCTAAACATCCTTAAGACCAGTGTTTTGGAAAGTTTTTATATTAGAACAGCTTGTTTGAAAATAGCTATATAAAAGGATGTTCATTTTGTCTTTTTCTTCCTAAAAGCAATTTTCATGTAGCCAAACAGAAAGGAGGTTGCCTATATCACTCAAGGTCAAAAGTTTGCACGCTACATACAATATGATAAAAGAGAGCCACTACCATGTCTTCATAAGTACATCCAAACTGAAAATTAATAGCTTTATGTGCGACCTGCTTTCCTGATAAACTGATCTAAAAATCAGCTGTTTCAATTGTACTTGCTCTACTGATTATTTAATTATGCAAACCATTATGCTTATGTAATTATGCAGACTTTGACACTTATGTGATTATGCAAACTTTGATGCTTATGTAATTATGCAGACTTCGACACTTATGTAATTATGCAAACTTTGACGCTTATGTAATTATGCAAACTTTGACGCTTATGTAATTATGCAAAACATGAAGATTAGCTGGGCATTTAGAACATGCAGAGTGCACAAAATACCTTCTTGCCATGTAGGTCCCAAGAATCCATGACCAAATAATTTGAGTCTCAATTTTTATGTGGGACTGTAATATCATACATATTAATAATTATGTATTTATCTATTATCTAATTATGCAGTTAAAGAATATTAGGTAAGATTAAAGTTTTCTTAAAGAGCAAAAGGTTGTCAACAGTGCTTTTTATCAATTGAACTCCAGTAGCATTAAGCTGATTTCAAGTGCACTGATATTTATTTTTATGGACAATAAGACACTATTTTAAAACTGTACACATACAATAACTCAATGCCAATGGATAAAATGGGGAAAAAAGAGTGATCTCCCTTCAATTACAGTTACTCTTTTTGTACCAGCATATTATATATTCTGGAGTAGGATGGTGGTGATTGCATAAGATAGCATGTTAAATGACCTTTTTATATCGATTAGCAGAAGTAGGTGGAAACAAAGATTTATCCACTAGTCCAAGACATAAAGTGTAATACCATGTATGCATGTTGCATACTCCTATGTTTAGATCACAGATGATACTGGATGTGCTGTATTTAGAACATGTTACCTGGAACTAAAATGATTCCTCACACAATAAGGACTGAAGATTCTTATTTATAAGGTCCTCTTCCTTGCTAAAGTTTGTGGAAATTGAGTACCATACATTACATAAAATAATGACAGAGAAAAATCCATGTATTTCCACAAAAATGGACAGAAATCATTGTATAGAGAGGTTAAGATGTCATAAACCCAACTGAAGTGCTGTTTGCCTACAAATACTGAAGGTAGTTCATCATGTTGTGTTATGTATATGTAATTTAACTGCTTGTGTGTTAGTTTTAAATTCTCTTTTATTTTATGTTTATATTCAATAAATGTTATTGTAATAACTTTATTCACTGGGTTTGATTTTTTTTCAGAAAATTCAGTTTTCTGTTTTGACCTGATAAACACACAGTCTATTGCTCAGTTATATTTTTAGCTAACCTAGTTCTTGACCTTGGTTCCGATTTTGTAAACATTGAATGAAAATGATTGGTCATTACCAAGATCATGTTTAGCCCACGTATTAGTATGTTGTAAACAGTTTTACTTTTAAATTTATTTCCAGTGTGGGAATCTGATTCTTAGATAGGGCTATTCAAGCCTACGTGTAAATTCGAATTTTTTTTTTACTGCGCTGTTCAAGTTAAGTGACCACATGAGCCATCATGTGATCTAAAATCGTGGGTTAAAACACATTTTCTAGTGGATTTGATCAGTCGTAAATATATACCTTCGGGCTCAAGGTATTTGTCTTCTTGTTGCCATTTGAGTTGATTTTCGTATTTAAAATAATTTATTCACCCTGGAAAATACTCTTCTTCAACAAAATTCTTGGACAAAGACATTCACTAAATTATTCGGAATTCAAAAGCCGGAATTATATTCTTGGTGACTCAACAAGAACTGTTGACACATCAACACAAACTGGTTATAGAGGACGTCACCTTCCATATTGGAACTTCATCGAGATTCGAACTTGGATTCAATTAGAACTTTTTAGTGATAGGACTTATATTTTTGAATTCTAGGATTAATTTTTGGACTAGATTCACAAACCGTAAGTCCTATTTCATATTTTTACCTTGTTTCTAGAGAAATAAATTATTTTGTTAAATTTACAAAGCTTGTTGACTTCACTCTTTTCTTTTGTTACTTTTGTACGAGCCTACATATAACAGTTGTTTATAAAAAAAAATAATGAGTATTGTTCTTTACCTAAGAACAAGTAAACATTATGAGTTTCAACTAATGTACGACTTTAAATTGCAACACAAATAAAGGATAAAAATTATAAACTGCAGTACAACTCAAAGTGTTACCAACAAGTACTTGTTTATCATAACTCATCATTCTGTGTGTCAAAAAGGAACAAGTACAATAAAACTCCAGGCTGGGGCAGGCAGAGCCTACATGCCACTCACCCACCTTCAAACAAATAAGAGCACAAAACAACCAGACTGATTCCTAGAGTGAGTCTTCTTTACAGTAGGATGATTAAAAGTATGCCCCAGAAATGCTTAAAATGCAGGACCTTCTGCAGGTTTGCCTTGTGGACCCCCATATAGGGTTCCAAGACACAGACTGCTCATTTACTTGTTTAGACCACTCCACCCACGCCAACATTTAATTGATCCGCCACTCACTCTTCACAAGAAAGCTTATTAATGGATGTAATCTTTATTAGAAAACGGAAAGGTATTAAAGGGAAAGAATGGATGAGTGGGAGTTAAAATACATCATAAATGTGCTGCCACCTTGGCAGTGACAGATAACTGGAATGCCAAAACCATTTTAAAGTGGTCCCTTTTGACTACATGCAGTTTGAACTATATTGTATTACGAGCATTTCTTGTAATATGTTGTGCATTTGTTGTTGTATGCTGTAAATTGCTTATTATAATCATCCAACTGAAAACACCCTAAAGAGTAAGAACTTACTGATGCACCAGTTATGATTGAAAACATGTTGCAATCCTGTGAAATATTTTATTTCTCTACTTAAATTACATGTAACAATGATGTAACATAGTTCCACCATACTGGCCGAGGTTACCTAAGCTCTACAAGTCCCTTGTTATTTAATTTACAGACCCATTCAGATGACATCAGCAACAGCTATACTGTAAGACAAATGACAGAATTGAGTCCAGATTATATAGGGGTATACTAATTCAAGCAGTTTCTTTTCATCTCAATAACAAATTATAAAATATACAGCAATAGAAAATGGACTTTCTATGTCTCTTAATAATCTGTGGTCTCAGTGACATGTGTGGAAATTGCCAGTCTTGGTTGACAAGTCATTTACCAGCTTGCCCTCGATACTTGTACATTTGTGTCTTCTTGGGCTTAAATTCATCTGTCAATATCCATAAATAATAGTTTATATTGCCAGTCCCCAAGTCTGGTACCAAAATCTCACTCAGCTTGGTATAATATTTATTCTCAGCATCTTCCCCTTAGGTTCTGGTGGATGGGTCAGATGGTGTCAAATATATTTAAAGATTGAAATTAACATGACAATTTTAATATTTTGTGACTAGACAATATACATGTGTGTGTGTGTGTGTGTGTGTGTGTGTATATGTATGTGGATTTCAAAACTGAAGAGTCATCTGACCCTTGTCCCCATAATTTTAAGAGTCAAAATTAAAATCTCAAGAGTCAAAACTGAAATTTCAGTACCATTTGTTTTTTATTCTTGAGCTCATAGCTGGGATTGTTCAATATTTGTAGAGCAAACGTACATATAAGATTTCTTGTCTCCTGTTCAATAAAAAGAACCACTTGTACAGTACATGTATGTTGCAAGAATTAAACTAGCAGACAGTGAGACAGACATGGCCATTACTGAATTCTGTTCAAGTCTTTCTCTTTCCAATTATGTATAACTGTCTGCTTATTTGGTATATTAAAGAAAAAAGGATTATTTTATACTTTATATTTATTATCTATTAACTTCTCAACATATTCTATTTTTAACTCCTCAAATCATTTTAAATGCAAAAATAGGACCGCTCTGGTGGCCTGGAGGTTAGAGCCTCCACCTAGGATGTGGGAGGCCAAGAGTACGAACCCCAGCCAAGTCATAGCAGAGACTTATAAAAATGGTACTAACAGCTGCCTCGCTTGGAGCTCAGCATTAAGAGGTTAGTGTTAGGACTGGTTGGAAGGTGTCTGGTTAATGTTACTGGATGGGACATGATGCTACATGTCTGCGGCATGATGCCCCAGTGCTAGTCATCACTATAAACTGTCACACTACAGACATCGTAGTGATATGACTGAAATATTTTTAAATCTACAATAAAATTCCAAATCACACACACAAATGCAAAAATATACCC
The DNA here is from genome assembly GCA_016617855.1 of Megalonaias nervosa. NCBI lineage: Eukaryota > Metazoa > Mollusca > Bivalvia > Unionida > Unionidae > Megalonaias > Megalonaias nervosa. The sequence continues at coordinate 95,024 of JAECUM010006098.1, forward strand.
GTATATGAATCAGAAATCTTATTTCTATATCATTATCAATTCAATCTGATCATCATATATCAAACTAAAGCATCATGCAACATGAGAACAAGGCATATCCAGTTTTATCAATGATGAATATCACAGCATACAACTTTGTATACTATGAAGTCATCAGTGAACAGAACATGTCAATTAATTATTTCCACCTGTTTTTTTCATTACAAACAGCAGCAACCTTCTCTGCATCAAAGTTTTTAACTGATGGATCTTCTTCATATATCCTACTGACTTTTGCTAACTTCCCATGATCAAGTCTGGACCATGACTTTATCTTCAAATGATTTTGGCTAGAAAGGCCACACTCATAAGCGACACCTGTCTGCTGATATTTGGTCAAAAGTTAATATGTTAAAGTCATAACTGATTCCAATGTTTCTAAACATTTCACAGACTGAAAGAAAATAATATCCAATAAGGCAGAATTAAAGTTTGTCTTCAACAAGTGACTTCACAAGCTACCAGTGTTGTCCGATTCAAACAAACACCAATACTTGACAAAAAGTCAACCCAATCAAGAAATAATTGGTTTAGTCTTCCTCTATAATAAATGTCAATGATAATCTCGAAATAATCTAACCTTGATTCAATTATGCACACCTAAGTGAGACTTCAGTGACATGTTAGCTCAACCTGATTCATACTGCTTTTACATAGGTGCAATATTATCGGCTCATAAAGTGTAAACAGTAGTGTACCAAATGTCAATCACAGACTTGTACTGTGAATTTATTACAGACAGCATGTGCTCAGTAGAAAATTATGTTGGAGGTAAATCATGGGTAATCAAGACGCATACTCTAGCCGAAATAAACATGCATCATAAAAATGTTCTGGTTGGAATTTCCATGCATCAGAAATGAGTCACATTTAAATTCCAAGTGGCAAACCTGAGGATACGCATCTATTGAGAACCCTTTGTGTGTGTGTGTGTGTGTGTGTGTGTGTGTGTGTGTGTGTGTGTGTGTGTGTGTGTGTGTGTGTGTGTGTGACTTCATCATGTTCCACGTGTCACAGTCTGGTGGTGTGATGAACACAAGGGGACTGGAGGGGTGAGTGAGAGCAATTATTTGGTTTGGTGTTTTATGGTACAGTAGGTTATTAAATACCAAAGTAATTGGAGTAAAGTACTTTTCCATGGACACACCACAGGGGTAGGATTCAAGCTCTAACCCGTTTTGGAAGAGAGCCCAGAAAGTTAACTACTGAACCACCTCTGCTCCTCAAGGTCTGTATGAAGTATGCCGTAAAAGCCACATCAATGGATGTGAGACATAGGAATCACTTTACAGGCTGCAGTTTATTTTAATCAAGTTTTGATCTTATTTGTTTCTCATTCCTTTACATTTCCTTAAACACCCCATGGATTATGTTTATTCCTGGGATGATTTGACAAATTTCCTGAAAATGTTAATGCATTGGACTTTTAACTCCAAACATTTTCAATAAAGCCACTAGTAGATGATTTTAAGCCTTAATGGTAAGAAATTTACCTGGCCAAGCTAGCAAAGGTATGAAAGGTCCTGAAGGGAGTTTTTGCATAAAATGGAAGATATTAAACAATCTCAAGGGATTGATACTATCACCCAGTAGGGTTATATTTCAGTTATGGGGGTTATTCCAAATTGTTGCATGATGCTTGCATTCAATTTTTGTGAATTTAGCCTTGGAAAAGATTGATTTAAATGTAGGGAAGGCCTTGAATCGAGTCTTGAATCAGTAGAGCTAATAAAGTATGCATGTAGACACACCAAGAAATTGCAATGGAAATTTGTGTTTTTTAGATGTCCTCCTTATGTGATTTTACAACAAATGAGTATGACATCTTCATGGTAGTAAAAGGTATGACACCTATTCTTACAAAAGGGTTACAACTGAGAAATGTCTAAAAGAAATCTTATGCTGGCTTAAAGGTATTGTCATTTCATATGTGGTACAAATGATAAAGCCACTATGTGATGATTTTAAGAATTTCATTTTATGTTCTTATTTACAGTTTTATAAACATCAAACAAACAAGAAATCCACATATTAAGAACTAATTCTGTGTTGACATCTTTCCAGTATGATGACCTCAGCCTCAAAATGGGGATGCCTTCAACATCTGCCATCGTATGTGTCAGTACCTTGAAGTTGAGGCAGAAATAAAAAGGCTGCTTTAAAATATTTTATCAAACATGAGAAGGTGATCTAAGGTGTCCAAATCATTCATTCAGTATATATCCATATACATGCCAAGATGTACTGTTAGGACTCTATGGTCTTAAAGTCAATAACAGAAAAGAGTGAAAACCAAAAGTTTTGTAAAATTCAAAAAATAATTTATTTCCTAGAAAACAAAGTTAAAATTAACAAAAACTAATAGTATTGTGAATTAAATCCCAAATGGTCCAAAACCTTCTATCACAAGTCTAAAAATATAGAGTATTCCAAATAAATTTCAGTGGTGTTCCAAATGATTTCCAATCTTGAAAGTGCTAATAGTCTTGATGTATCACAATGATATAATCCAAAATGTCCCTACATGAATTCACAATAATCCCAAAATAGTAATTTAGTTTGACAGTATTAGTGAGCACTTTGTAATTCCAGTTAATAATTTAAAGAAATTAATACTCTCAAATTAAAACTGGAAACAACTTAAGTTAAAGATAGGAATAAAGAATTTTTGTTTACTTCTCCCTTATACAAAAAACATAACACACAATATCAGGACCAAGGACCAAGATGGGGGTCATCTTAGTGAAAATTTCCATCAAGCTGTAAAATTTGTTTTAGAATTTGCTGAGGCCAGAATCAAGGTTGTGTCTAACTCAAAACCAAGTAAACATGTTTACACAAAAATAATAATAATCTTAATATATAATCTTCAAGGGAGCTGTTGCAGACAATGAATATATGGAAGATATTAATATTAATAATAATATTAATTGCCTAAAATGGTTGTTACTATTTCCCCACCAAACTGTATTTCACAGCTATGAGGGTTATTCCAAGCTGCCATACATTGCTTTCCTGCCATATTTTAGAATTTAGTACTACAATTTTAAGGGTAGGAAAGGTCTTGACAGTAGTTCTTGCATGAAATGAATACTAAAGGTCTGAAAGGAGTTTGTCTGTTGCCCCACAGAGTTATATTTCACATTTAGGGGGTTTATTCTAAGTTGTTGCACAATGCTTGCACACCATGTTTGGAAATTTAATCATGTCATGACTATTGAAAAAGTAGGAAAGATCTTCAAGGGAAATGTTGTAGAAAAGAATATTTAGAAGATAATAGAATCTTAATATTTTGAAGATATTAAAAACCAAAAGGTGCTGTTACCATTCAGAGTTATATTTCACACTAAGAGGGTTAATCTAAGTTGATGCATTTTGTTTACATGGAACTTTTTGGAATTTAGTTCTAGAAATACTGATTAAAGGACAGAATGGTCTTGAAGGGAGTTCTTGCATAAAGTGAATATCTGGAACATATAAAAAATATAAAAGCACTGTTATTGTTGCCACACAGGGTTTTATTTCATAGATTTTGTGATTATTCCAAGTTGTTGCATGATGCTTAAATTCCCTTTTTCAGAAATTTAGTCCTATAAAAACTGATTCAAAGGAAAGTAAGGTTTGAAGAGAGTTTTGCATAAAATGAGTATTTGGCACATTTCACAAAAGCCTGCTGAATGGGGCACATCATCTGCTCTAATCAAATCCAAGTTTAAAGGCATAAATATGTTTTCATTCATTGAGTTCGCTGTGAACATGGAGAAAACACATTCAGGAAATCAAATTTATAATTCAGTATTATGGGTTACACTTCTTATAGGAAGAATTCATTTTCTTTGTGTGCAGTTCAGGATCCATGCTGTGCACCAATGCTCCCTGGTGTCCACACTCCACTATACCTTGAATTATAGTTATAGTGGGAGCTATAATTAATACTAAATGAATCAGAAAGGATACATAGAACTGTTTCTAATGTAAAACATATACCTGAATGGAATGCCAAACTGAACTTTAGCTACGGACAAGGAATTGATCATAACCATAACAGTATAATCCTTAAAATTACATTCATCAAACAATCTACAGTCCCATATTGTTACTGTGACCCTTTACAATTCCACAGATACTCAATTTATTTAGGGACCAAATAATATAAGCTGGAGTAACAATGAATTTCAGCTCACTGCTCAAGAAATTTATTTAAAAAACAGTGATAGTAACCATGACAGCAATCAACGTATATTTCAGGCCTGTAGAACCCAAGAGTCTGCCAGATCATCAAGTGATGATATAAATTTTCTAATAACTTGAGATTAATAAATCTTGCCCCTATTGGGAATTCAGTTTCGTAAGTTAGTAGTTCTGAGTCAAATCAATCTGGGAAAACCATTCAGAAATCCCCCAGGTAGTCCTTGGAGTGCAGGTCTCCTTCACCAGCCACAATGTGAAAAAGTCAGTGAACAGGAGATGACAGCCCTAACAAGGGATAATGATAACACATTGTTTCAGGAGAATAACACTCAGCTGGAAGCTCCATCAGAAAACATTTCTCTACCGACCAGGCTTGATGAGGGCAATGATAAGATAATAGCCCTAATGAGGGAAAATCACTCAAAGAAACTGCAAAATGGATGAGCCAACAAACAAAAGTATTAAAGAAAACGTGCCTAGTTGAACAAATACCAGTCAGTAAAAGACAGACATGACAAGCTTGCTGAACAACTTTCAAATATGAAGGTACAAGCTGAATTGCTGGGGAAAAAAACCATTGTAAACTACTCACAATGAACTAAGAAATTTCTTTTTTTTAAAATTCCACTTACCGTTAACATATTTTTTATCTCAGCAATACCAATTAAGAAAGTTTATAAATTTTTGCAAACTATTGCAGCTAGGAAATTAACAGGCCTAGATATTATTGGAATATGTCTCCTGAAGGTTGCAACAGAAATATCTGACAGCAATGCTTACACATGTAATCTAGGCAGATCCAACTCAGTGCTTCCGCAGACATGGAAATTGACAATAGTTACCCCCAATCACAAGTCTGGCAGTACATGTGTCAACAACAAACAATCCATATCTATCTTAATGGAGTCTGTGATCGAGTTAATAAAGTACTGTCATTTAATATGTGGTACTAATGAAAAAACAACTTGGTTATTATTTTAAGCATTTTTTTGGAGTTATTATTTACAGCTTTATAAACTTGTACTAAAAAAAAAGAAATACACATATTAAAACCAAATTTTCTGCTGACAACTGTCTTGAATGAGAACATCATCCTCAAGGTGGCAGATTCCTTCAACAGCTGCCATCATATCAGTACCTTGAAGTAGATGAAGAAATATTAAACAAAAGCAGATAAAATATTTTATCAAACTTGAGAAGGTAATCTAAGGTATCCAAGTACTTTCTTCAATATATATCAATATACCTGCCAAGATGTACAGTAAGCTATTTCCCCCCACCCCCCAATACAATATGTTGCTTTTATAGGTAATGGGAAGCTAAGCACAAAATGACTCAAATGGCTAGGACCATGTTGAAAACCAATTATACCTGAAACTTTCTTAAAATACAAGTAAATAATGTGTAAGTTCATTTAGCATGTAGCTAACAACATGCATCAACAAAGTTGTTCCACTAAATGCGTTTTATTTTTTGTAGGTGTAGGAAAAGTATTAAATGTAATTGCTTGCTTTTTGTCTTCTTTACCTCTGGAAACAGCACTAAGTCGATTATTTTGGTAATAACTGAATTCAAAACGAATTCTTCTACGGTCTTTCCTATGGCTGGAACCGGGAAGCAAACAAATTGTATCATTTACTTCAGTTCAATCTTGTTAAAAAAGGAAAGTAAGTGAAAGTCATGAAACTACTTCTGAAACCCATTCTGCCTGTCCTGAACAATGAATAGTCAATACAATTATTCACATAATGATAGGTAAAAGCTACTATCTCATAGATCCACATTCCTTTTCCAACACCATTAAACAGAAAGATGCTGAAAACACTTTGAATTTTAATGCTCATTCTAATGATCAACAACCTGCATCTTACCTCAACTTGGGCTTCACGGCTGACATTCTCATCATCTGCTTCTGGTCCATTGGTAGTCTGTCAAAAAAGTGCACAGAGCATAAATGTCTCATTGACAACCGCAAGAGGAGTTAATGAATGACATTTTATAGTTGCCAAAAACTTTTGTATATTATATACTGCTCATCGTTTTAAGTAAGTAATGAATGTTATGATTACTAAAAAGAAATAATAATAATCATCCTTCCAAAAAATATACGATGGAAGTTATATTTTTGTGCATAGTTTGCCTATGGTGAAAAAAATACTTGGGGCAGCCCTTATATGGTGCTCGATGTTAATGCCATACCAAGCATTTCAAGCAACTACTCAGTAGTTGGAAAAAATGGCTTTAAAAAAAAACATATGCAGCTCTTTCAGTGAGGGAATAATAATAATAATAATAATGATGATGATGTTTTGTTACTCCAGCATAGCTGTAGTCAAGCAAAGGGTCACATTCTTGACTATAATCTTGTGACTTTTCCACATCCACCTCCTCTTGGGCAATCACTTTGGCAGGCCATCCAAGTGGTGGTAGGGATGGTGGTTTTTTTCCAAATACACACTCATATGCTGTCATCTGTATCACCCTGCTCACTATGGTGTTGAGTTGATCTGAAAGTGTTTACTGACATTTGAAAGACAGTATTATATACAAACACTTTTTATAAAAATGGGTTTAAAGAAAGTACACTCTGGGAACAGCATATGCAGAGAACGTATATAGTCTTGAACATAATATTGACAGAAAATTGCACAATTCATTTATGTCCAAAAATCAAATAAAACACCAGTTTTAAGTGCACGTCATTGCTTCATGGTAGTTTGTTACCACTTAACTTTGTGGGTTAAATCAGTGCCAAAAATGTACATGATAAATGCTTTATTCAGTAAAACCTTTTTACTGATTTAAGCTGTTGACGGTAAATCCACATTTTACCTATAATATGAGCTCTTTGATTACATGTGGAGGATGGACTTAAATTAAGCATAAACTTATGGATGGATAAATATAACACTTATTAGATATTTAGGTTTGATGATGTGCTGCAATCAAAACTGTAAACTGATTGACTAAACCTATGAAGAAACTAACATTGTATGAGAGGAAGCCACAGATGCCAGGGAGCGGGGCCATCACCATGATAGGTGGCCTCCATTGCTGCAATCTTCTCCTCCAGTACCCAAGTCCCTCTCACCAATCCTTGAGTCTGAGGATGATGGGGATATCCATTAACAATATCACTTGACCCTGGCCACTGCTGCAAGAGCCTATCAAGAGCTCCAAATTCTGTTCTATTATCTGTACGTAGAATGGATGGTATTCCAATGACACTAAACTAAGGGACAAGGTGAGGTTAACCTCTGCTTGAGTCTTCCAGACCAGTGATGCCAGTAAGTGGAACTTACTGAACTGATCCATCAGGTGAAGTGGATATTTATAACCACCTGATGAGTTCCTCATCATGTCTACAAGGTCAACCTGCAAGCATTAATGTAAAAATATTAATGAATTTTATCAAGCCTGTTTTTCTGCTGTTTTCATAACTGCCAAAGACCAAATGTATATTTCCTTTTGTTTTTTTTAAAAGCAATCTGAAAAGATTTATTGATCCATGGTGATTAAGAAGAACAAAAATGTTTTGACAAACGAGGAGTGTGGACAATTTGGAGTAAATCTGATAAAGTGATATACTTGCCATTGGTTGAGATAAAATGTAAAATCAACATTAGCATGGTTATAATTATCCATTTCCTTTAATATTAGTATGAAACAGGAGATAATGTAACTATCTTTGTACATGATATATATACAGATACATGTATTTATCAGTTGGTGATAGTACTGGAACACATACCTGCATCCAATCACAAATGGGAAATGTTCTTAACCATTGTTGGATGCAACTGACAATGGGAGAACAAGCCTTGGCTGACTATAACTTTGGGTGGGGCTTGTATAACTTGAGCATTATTCCTGCTGTATGTAATGCACATGCTGATATACTTTTGAACAGCACTTTTGGGCAGGCCTTCATACTGATCAGCAACCTGGGTTTAAAAAAATATAACATAGCTTATCAAGCAAATGTAGTTCAAAAATATGTAACAAAGGTATGTATAGAAACATTATGAGGCAGTTTACTATAATTGATATGACATCAAATTTCTAAAATATAAAGAAACTGTTTTAATAATCATAATAACAACAACAACAATGATGATGGTATTAATTTATTTTTATTACATAGTGTCCCATTTGTTATGTATATGTAATTTAATTGTTTATTAGTTTTAAAAAAAGTTTTTATTCCATTACATGCTATTATAAGGTAACTTTGTTTACTGGATTTGATATTTTTCAGAAATTCAGTTCAGTTCTGTTTGACCTGACTGTTATAATAATAGAAACACTGTATCTAGATGCTGACCTTGATTCAGAACCAGTAAGGGTTTTGGTAAACAACTTTATTTTTTTTTAATTTCTTTCCCAGAGTAAGAATCATTGATTTTATTTAAGGCCATACTGGGAGTACATGATGTTAGAAGGATGACCATGTAACCCTTGTCTGGGAATCTGTTTTGCGTCTTAAACTTTTAAATAACTGTCTTCTTTATAGAATTTGTTCAGTCCGGCTCCAAACACATGTTGTGATCAGTTTGAGTTGAATTTTTATTTTATTGAATTTCAAGAGATTATTTTCCCTGGAAATACAAGTGCTCCTCCAAAATTCTTGGATAAAGACATTTATTGAAATTTATTTGGAATTCAAAACTGGAATATTATTTTCTGTGATTCAACAAGGAACTGTTGCCACAACAGCACTTCGCATGTTACAACAGACGTCATCACCTTTCATTTTAGATTTCATCGGGACTCGAACTCAGATTCATTTAGGACTATTTAATAATAGGACTTCAATTTTTTAATTCTTGGATAAATTTTGGATTTGATTCATAAAACCGTAAGTTATTTTTCTCATTTTTACCTTGGTTTTCTAGGGAAATAAATTATTTGTTAAATTTTACAAAGCTTGTTGTCTTCACTCTTTCTGTCATGTTTTGTAAGAGCCTAGACACGCAACACATTCAAACTAAGTACAATTATGCCAGTTTCTAATATGGTTGAAATATAATGCATGTTGTTGCAATATACCTGCTGTAGCATTACTCATTCCTTGCACTGGAGAGTGGTCTGAGGGAGTGTGTTTACTGTTGGATGGATGAAAGTATAATGCATTTTATTGTATTATACCTTGTGTAGCATTACACATTCCTTCCCATGGCCAGTGGCTTGATGGAGTGCCTTTAATGTTGGATGAAAATCCTTGATGGGTACTTCAATCAGTCTGCCACTTGTCTGAAAATATTAAATGTAAGATTTGATAAGAATTTGGCCCCAGCTGATATAAATATTCCAGGCCTTGTTATAGCTATTACTTACTTGATTATGACAGGCCTCAGTAGTGATTACTGACTTGATTAATCCAGGCCTTTTTACAATGATTAGTGACATGATCATTCAAGGCCAAGTCCCAGTGATTACTGACTTGATAGCTCCAGGCCTTGTTACAATGATTACTGACATGATCACTCAAGGCCTTATCAGAGATTACTGACTTACATTACCCCAGGTCTTGTTACTGTGATTACTGATTATTCCCAGCCTTGCCATAGTGAATACTGAATTGATTACTCCAGATCTTATCATAGTGATTTCTGACTTGATTACTCTGAGTCTCATTAGAGCAAATGAAAGTTGTAAATTATTATCCTTAACTTACATGAGCTGAAGTTGCTCCAGAGATTTTCTGGCTTCAAATTCTCTTGGGTACAATCAAGACATGGGTATGGACCTCATCATCTCCTGGTATAAACATCGATCCATAACCCTTCTGCTCAACCTGCTAGTATATGCAAATAAAAATAATGATTGCCAAGTTTTGTCATCTTGTTATGCTGTTATTTTATTGTTATCAACCTTATTTATCTTCTTTTTAACTTAATAAATCTCCCTTTGCTTTAACAGATAAGACTACTTAGAGAGATGGTTTTGTTTGCTATTTTTAAGTACTTGTGAAAAACGTATATTATCATCGTTGTTTGCCACCTTCATTGCAGTATATATTCTACTCTCTTCATATGTGCATACCTTATCAATTATCAAGGTTGTTAGAAGTTTCATCCTATTTGTATTGGTAATTTTAGCAATTGAGTCTGTCAGCTTCCCACAGACTATTCTGTCTCTGAGATTATGTAGGTATAAAAGGTGGTCATCTCTACTAATCCATAATCTTTAATTATATATAACTCTAATTCTTTCCTCCACCTTTCATACAAAATATTGTGACAATTATAATATATTGATATAAATGAAATTCTATTTAATTAACTTCCTATTTAATTAACTTCATTATTTCTCATTAGCAATCCCTTGTGTGGAAACATGTTTAAGTGTGTGTGTGTGTGTGCGTGCGTGCGTGTGTGCGTGCGTGTGTGTGTGTGTGTGTGTGTGTGTGTGTGCGCACACACATACATAAATATTTTACACATTTCTGGACTATTTGCAGTTGACCATATTTCCCATTTCCCTCCTTGTCCCTAAATCACAGTACAATTCTTTATACATCCTATATCTTTTGGTTATTTCTACTGCTTTAAATTATGCATTATTATAACATAACTATGGCTTTTTTATAGACAGAATCCAGACCATATGCGTACTTCAAGTCTAAGTAAAATCAATGTTTTCCTTGATTTATTGTTATATTATTATGAGTTTTGATTTTCAACATACGCTGTTAATCTATTGTTGGTTTTCTGTACATTTTCTATACCACATCTGGAAATCATAATAGAGTATGTGATTTTCTTGCAATTCACACACAATAATGTGTCTGTATAGTTTTATAGCACACCTTATCCAGGTAACAAGGAATTTTCTGTATTATTTTAACAACAATTTCATCCAAAGTGTGAAATAAATACACAGGGAAGGATATCAAGCAATGACCAAAATTATTCTCCATTAACACAAATATTTTGTAGGTTTGTTCAAGAAACTGATTTGTATACTGGTCAGTGTATAAAACTGTGAAACTGCTGATGTGAATTGTAAGATGGACATTTCTCATAACAACTTTTATGAGCATATTTAGTCATAAACTGTTTTACTCTATGTTCATTTACAGGTATAAGTTGCCAAGTAATTATACTTAATATTTCTTACACTGTAAAACTCTTTAAAAAATGGTTCAATCTGTTCTAAATGAACTTGAAGGCTGTGCTTAATTTCTTCGTGATATCAGATGGTACATTAAGAAACATATTAAAATGATTTGATTAAAAACAATAAAGATATAAATGATATTGATATAGATGGAAATGAATTTCTAATATCTCAGTATGCAGATGATATAACATTGTTTTTGGATGAGTCTGAAAAATCCTTAACAAAGCAATACATGCATTCAGATTATATGCAAAGACCTCCTGCCTTAATGTAAACATAGAGAAAACAAGAATATAAATAAGAAGCATGAAAAACAGCAACAACCATTTCACAATATCAGGCATCATCTTCTCTACAGATTTAAGCCTCATGATAAATCTTAATTATGATAGTAAATTAAATGACATCAAAACACAACTGACTCAGTAGTCAAAGAGAGTTCTTACCCCTACAGGAAAAGTATTGTGATAAAATCACTTTCTTTATCAAAATTAAATCAAATATTATTACATTTGCCAAATCCTCCAGAATGGTTCATTAAACAAATTAAATAGTTTAATCTACAAGTATTTGTGGAAAGGATCAGTTGACAAGATAAAAAGAAAAGTAATAAATAAAAGTTATTAAGGGGAACTTGCAATGATTGACCTACAAAATTTCACTTGTTCTCTCAAAATTACAGAAGACAAGACTTATGTGGATAACGAATTGTAAGGTAGCCCGTGGGATGGCTCCCTGACCCATGGCTACCTATGTAAGGGGAATATTAAAAAAAAAAATGATTTGCAATACGACAGTGGCTTAGGCGGTTGCTACAGCTGCCATCAGTAGTCAATACACTATTGCAATTCAACTGATGTCGTAATTTCTTTGGGTCATTTCCATTCTCTTCAACTGTGTTATAAAAATAGTTAGGCTTGCCTAAAATTTCTCTGCATTTGATTTCTAACTTAAAAATGTATCTTTAAGGAGCAGCATAACTGATACAGCACATTCACTGCAAGCCAAGTACAATGCATTTATAAGGTAAGTTCATTGGTGGTATCTTAACATATTTGTTATTCTTTATTTGCGTAAATCAAAATGAATTTGATAGGCCTATAAATTTTGTTTCCAAATTTAAACAGGATAACAAGTTTCAAAGTTTTAATCATTGCTCAGCAATTGCTGTTGTGATTAGGAAATAAAGAAAATTCATATTAATAGTCATTAATACAATTTATACTAGATGTACTTTGATGACATCGTTCAAGAGTTAATGACACAACCTACCTTAAATTATAATGGGAACTGCGATGAAAGTGAGAGAAAAAAAAATAATCTACTTACTTGATCATTTAATTTCGCTAACTTCGCCGACGAATTTTTGCAGAAACCTACATCCTGAAGTCTCCCATCCAGCAGATTAAATACATGATCGACAAAGCCCTTGTCACGAATTTATTTGTCGTCTTATTATTAACGTATTTTTCCCTGCAAAATGAATAAAAAAAATATCCCCATCAACATCTTCCATTGTTAACACTCTAATGAAACTGATGCTAAACCTGCCGCTCAGTTTATTTATATCGGTTCGCACAGTCACGCAATTTCTGGAGAAAGAGCGCAACGACTCGGATTCAGAATCGTTGCGTTAGTCCAAGTTGGAGCCCAACTTATACCTCCCCGTTTGTTTGTACTCCGGGCAGATTTCAATAATGAAAACTACAAATTAGATTGCAAGTACACAGAACTTATTCAGTTCATTCATTGATTTATAATTTCCAACCTGACTGTGACCAGGGTCTACTCTAACATCCCATCATCTCCGCGTTTTATGCCTAACGGAAGTTTTATATATAAACGACCGCCATACACGAGATCCATTTCCGGTTCCTAGACAAGTCCATTTTCACTGAAGGGGTGTGTATACTAATTCATATGTATATACCTAGAATGAAAATATAATGTTGTCTGCTTCCAATATTTACAATGTCGAATCAAGCAAAGGAAAAGAATGACAATTACAAAGTTGCCTTTCACGTGGATTTAACAAGCGGTGTAATTTCGATGTAGATGTTTCCAAAGAATATAACTCGTAACTGTCAACATTATGATAATTTACGGAATTATCCGGCAGTTACCGAATACGATGAACTATGTCACAATGTTGTCTGAGGAAATCAACTTACCCATAGTGTACGCAACATGGCGCCGCGTTAGTATGTTAAGTCCGTTAAGCATGAGAGACGCAGAGAATGCCAGTGTTAGGACCATTCTGGTCACAGGTTAGAGAGTATAAACCAATGAATGAATCGACTAACTTCTGTGCAGTTCTTATTACATTAAAGATTACCGTATTTTAAATCGGTTTTGGGTACAAACAAACGGGGAGGTATATTAAGACTATGTTTTTTGGGGGGTTTTTTTTTTTGTTTTTCTCTAAAGACTGCCTAAAGATATATAAGAACATAAAGAAAAAATATAAACGTATGAAACACCCATTAACTAAAGAATTAAATTGTCTCCCTTGAACATTACTAGTCTGGTTCCCTTAAATATGTATAGAGCCTAGTAACTCGGGTAGGAATTAAAGCAAGACCCAGAGTAGAACTTTTCATCGTAATTACAAAATCGCAATTACAAAGGCGAGTAAATGCTACAAATTCCTTCGTTCATTCATAAGAGTCAATAAATACTAATATGAACATTTAATTTTCGACAAATATTAGTCGAAAAGGAAAATAATTCGCATTGGTCTACTCAATTTATTATTCCACTGCCTGGAAGAGTGTACGTGGCAATAAAAAGAAAGTTTAGATACATGTTTGATTGGTTAGATAACGTCATTTATTGTAATAAAAAAAAGTGCTGATTCTCTTACTAAAAATTCGCGCGTGTCATGGCTACGGAATATTCTACACAGTAGAAGCACATCGGCAGCTGTGAAGTTAAAAATTGCGTTTTTAATTCTTGCGAGAAAAATTTAAGCTACGAAATAATTAAAACATTACACAGGGTCAGACAATTTCATCTTTAGGTTTGGCAAATATTCCTTAGCAAATGCACATAAGGAATGTCAGGGTATTCAGGCATTCGACTATGTCTAAGTTCAGTTTGGTTTCGTGTGTTTAATACCATTTTTCAGCAAGCGAGAGACTATAAATATCCACAATTGGACTTTTCATATATTTTAAGCGATGGGAAAATTATGGAACCAGATCACTCATTTAAATAAAGATAAAAGGCGACTCTCTCTCCCTCCCTCCCTCCCTCTCTCTCTCTCTCTCTCTCTCTCTCTCTCTCAGGTCTTCCTGGTTTCAACACCTCGACACTCCTATCCAATACATAAAAGCCTAAGTATGAATAATGCCTGTGTTTTACGGCGTATTAGCAAAGTCCACGCTATGTAGAACCAAGTAAAAGTAAGGTAGTGAAATGGAAAAAGATGAAAAAGAAAACACTGAGGGCGAAAAAAGCCCCCCCCCCCCCCCCAACGAACCATTCTCTGGTAGCTTGTACGGTTGCTAAGTGGATGAAATTTAGGAACTAATCCTTACACTACTAATAGTTGTAGTAGATCACTAAACTACAAAGATTCAAATCTGCAGAAATGAGAATTTTCCAAGTGAAATATTGCAAGTTGGTTACTTTTTGATGAAGATAATTGGCTGCGAAAGATACCATGTCACTGATGAGGCGTCACTGTAGTGTAGTCTTCGATTCTTCTGTGGTTCAATGGCTAGCGTGCCGGCTTCACGTCCAATAGGGTGCCTGTTCGAATGCTGCCAAGACCAGGACGTATCTTTCATTATGATGTATGTCTGGGCAAGGCACATTAATCTCATTTTCTCAGCACGATACTACGTATCACGTGTTGATATGGCTTTAAATATGAATCAATTAGTTTGGAATAACTGGCGACAAACTCTGTAAACGATTATTGTTCCAGAGACGAAGTTTTGACAAGTAATGCAACCCCAAGGAAAATAGACTAAACTATACAATTCCAGATATCAAAGTCCTTGAGAGAGTTCCTAATTTTCTTCTACAAGTTAAACACGGTGGTAGTGAATATAAAAAGAGAATCAATATATGCCTAATGAAGGACAGATTTATGGATCATTCAAGCAAAAAAAAAAAAAAAAGAATAGATTAGTTCTGATTATAATATGTGGAGAGCAGTGCCTTACATAGTCGCCTTACATAGTCTTCTTAGTAACCAATGCAGTAAAGTTGAAACTGAAAGCAGAAATAGCTCTCTAAATCATTGTATGGAATGCAAAACCTCCATCCTTTTACCAAATACATTACAATCAAAATAACAAAATAACTCTTATATGCAGCTCAAATAAAAATAATTTTACGCCTTTTTCCTTCTGTCTGACAGCAATGAAACAATAAATAAAACCTAAACGTCGTATAATAGGACACACACACACACACACACACACACACACACACACACACACATATATATATATATATATATATATATAATGAAAAGACTCCTCCACTTGTTATGAAAATGGTACTTGTTATGAGAGGACGTTTCCTCATAACTTAAGAAAGGTCTTTGTCCATGGTTAGAGAAAGAGAGAAAGAAAGAGTTCAGCCTCTCTTAACAAGAGGTGTCACTCAAAACTGTGTAGATACGTTTACATTCTTGGGGAATGGCTGAATGAGAGGTAACGGGAACGACTGTAAGTAAGAAAGACAGAGCTCTCTGATTCTCGATGAATGAACTAACTTGCGCAAAGCTTGCTCTCAGTTTATACGCAATTTTGGACGTATCCTCAAAGCCAGATATGGACATTCGTCTAGCTACTTATTGTGTTCATTCATTTCGAATCAGAACGAGGCTCCTGTCTCCCCCACTGATATTTTGTGTGTCTGTGTACGTCATCAGCGGACAATATGCTGCAACAGCTAATGTTTTAAGAAAACATGTGGAATCTCTCTGGTATACTCAGCAAAAAGTAATTTGCTTGCTCAGCACAAAATTGGCTGGCTTAGCATAGAAAAGTACTGTTATATAGTGCAAGAGATTTTTAAAATTTCACATGAAAGCACAATCTTTATTAAAGTGATACACACTTGTAGTCCAGAAATAAATAAAATTGATTTCAATATAATTGGGTAAAAAATTACTTTCAGTACAATTTAGAGAAAATTTAAATCCTAATAAATTCTATGCAAATAATACCCTCCAGGTTCTTTGAGCCGAGTCGTCGAAGCTCGATATATATATATATATATATATATATATATATATATATATATATATATATATATATATATATATATATATTCATTAAGAGAAGGTAAAAGTGAAAGATTACAAATACAATGATAATAACATTGTAAGACAGTCAATAAAATTCAAAAATATTGTGAGACATTCAGCAAACTTCAAAAATACAATGAGAAGAAAATTTTAAGACACTCAGTAAAATTCTAAGTGATCTAATTCTACGACTAGACTTGTCAGACAATGATAAAAAAAATAATATCAGCATGCAGTTCTTTTTTTTTTTTTGTTCTTTTTGTATGTTAGTTTAATCTTTTTTTGTTATTTTTTTTTTATTGTGTGTAGCATCAGCAGAACATACTTATGGGTGACTATGGTTATTATTTTTTCCTTCAGCTAAGTGTGTTGAAAAGAATGCTCATTCTTTTGGATAGTACTGGTTAGCCGATATCGAGTATATCCTCCTATTGTTTACATACTGACACACATAGGCTCATGTTAGTACCCCGTCCACGAGATAGGAGTAGGGGTACTAATATTAGTACTACAAGAACCTTAGCAACAGCGATGAATGCTTCTGCAGTGGGTATAGAAAAATTACTGTTAGTAAATAAGAAAGTAAATACAGCATAAATTAGATCAGTTATTTTGGATATATTTTGAAATTGACGCACTAACCTTGTAATTCTGTATTTCAAGAAACCAAATACGATATAGAAAAAAACATACCTGTGTGAGAATCACCACAGTCCAGAAATATTCTCCTTATGAGACGAATTATATATTAAATGAATAGTAAACAACACACGTATTGTCTGTAATATAGAAAGAGTTCAAACTGTAAAAGTTAAAGTCACCATTACTGGAAAGGAAATGATGCGGGCTACTGTTGATTTTTGGTCTGTCGGATATGTCGCTGTGGGACCCATGGAAATCTCATTTTAGGGCGTGGATAGATGTACCTCAGCCTGGGTTGCAGGGAGCTCGAATTCGGGGCTGGACAAGCCATTGGTATTCGGGGCTGGACAAGCCATTGGTACTGTTCGCATTCGACATTTCGGTGATTTCACGTGTTACTGCAGGAAGAATTCTCACCCGCGATGTACATAGGTTGTGCTGGAAATCCTCTCAGTTCTAATTGTGTTCTTCCCGTTGTGATGTTTCTGGTACTGATGTTTCAGAACAGACCCTTCTTGTGTGCGAAACGTAATAATACAGACTTGTCCAGAAATAAATAAAATTGATTTCAATATAATTGAGTGAAAAATTGCTTTCAGTACAATTTAGAGAAAATTTAAATCCTAATAATTTTACTGACAAATTCTATCCATATATATATATATATATATATATAGAGAGAGAGAGAGAGAGAGAGAGAGAGAGAGGGACCATATCTGATGTGCAACGTTCCATAATTCAATTTTTTTTTTTACAGGAACATCCAGACAATGATCATAACTGCACATCTTTCAGATGCTTAAATTTTCGTTGGGTTTCCAAATGAATATTTCTACAACCTATAGCTGCAAAGTGTATGACTATGTTTGACTTGCTACGATTCAACTTTGTATCTAAAGAGGGAAAGGGTGAGACAATATCAATAATTTTACATCTATGACATCTTCCCCGAAAAGGAAAAGTATCGCTCAATCTCAGATTTCGATGAAATTTTATTCACTGAAATTTGAGTAATGTTTCAAAGCTGCTGACTCGTTAGTCATTGCAGTATACTATATAGCCATGAAAATTGAGAGTTTGGACAAGCAGTGAGCTCATTTTACGATGCATTACCTTTTCTATTATGCCCAAAATTTACATTATTTTTCCATGTACATTATTCCAGGTAGTGCATGTAGGCAGTTGACCTATATATGAATAGTTGCGTTTAAATGGCGCTCGTTTAAATATTGGTAAGTGCAAAAGTTCTAACTGCAGACAACATTTTATGGTAAGTAAGTAAACAGACGTCTTGCCACTTCTTATCATACATCGACAAACTAAAGAAAAGACCATTTTGTTGTTGTTGTTGTTGTTGTTTTGTTTTTGCGTTTGGTTAGATATGTCTCCTTCCGTAAAAGAAAATGAAAGTAGAAATACCAGGAGGGTGGTTGGGTCGGCCTTTGTTCAAATATTATTAGTTCCACAATATGAGTAGTTTTTCCATCAGATCGTGTCATACGAGCAGATCAACTATTTCTCTTTATTTGAAATGGAACGTCATATATCCTTACAATGTCTTTTTTTTTTTTTTAAACGATCAGTCTCTTTAAATGACAGTTACTAAAATTAGATGTTTCCAAATCAGGGCACTCTAGTATTAATATTAGTACCCCTACTCCTATCTCGTCAACCACAACAAATCAAGTTGAGGCTACGACATCGTAGCTGAGAGCACTCGAGAAAAGACCTACTCGCCAGTGGTATCCCCCCCCCCCCATCTCTCTCTCTCTCTCTCTCTTTAAAGGAAGCAGATGTAAATTTTAATTCCAAATTAGTTCGTAAGTATCCTCAGTTGGGTGAACACAGCAATGTCAACATCGAGCCGCCGACAGGGTAGGTCAACTAGGACAAAATTCCGGGGCCCACAATGTTCAGGGGCCCCACCGCCGAAGAGAAGTAATTTTTTTTATAATTCATAGGGGTCTAGTGGAGAATTTCTCCTAGGTCCCACAAATCCTGTCCGCGTCCTTGACCAGCATATTACTTTCTACGTATCGTATGTGAGAATGGTTAGTAGGTAGTTAGGTAGGCTGGTGATAGAATGATAAATATGAGCTAAGTATGTCAAATTCACGCAAAAATCCTGACCCCCTCCCCCCCATTGCATTATATCCTGACTCTCCCCTGCAAAAAATCCTAACCCCTGCGGGCGCCCATGTGTCTCGTGAATAATAACCTTTAAACATAACGATGTATGTGTTACATGTAATATACAGATGGTATATCTAATCGCATTTTGTTAGAACTGGTTTAAAAAATCGCCTTGTTAACAAAACCTTGGTGTGAGTCGAAGTGGTTCTACGTATGCCTACACACATACCTGACTCATGCATACCCCTGAAAAGTGGACATCAACCATAATGCATATAATGCCAGTGTCGACTTGCAGTAAAATACATTTTTGTTGAGTGTGTCGACTTCCACCTTGTAAGACATAAGTATTTTGACGTGAACTGCATGTATAAACTGTATGATAATGTACCATACGAGAAAATATTGATGTTTTGAGCCTATGAGGCTTATATAACAAATTTGACCATTTTAGTAAGGATTTTATATGTGCTCGTTTATCATGATGTGCCTGATGTTTACATTTATTTTAAAGGGTTTATCTTCCTAAAGATTTTATGCAATTAATGTTTACATTTTTCGAACATTTCCCTTTCGTTGGCAGCAGGTAGCCATTATTAATGTATCATAAAACGCTGTTGCATCTATACGTACTTAATAGATACTTTTTTAAATAGCCGTTTTACTATAATTACAAAACCTTTACATTCCTTTTCCTCAAAGACCGTTCAACAGACTTTTAATACATTTTACAAATAGAATCCTGACATAAGAGTTCTCTCATACTATTACCACTATAGCACTGAACCAAGAGAAGAACAAATTTCGAAATATCTACTATATAATCAATATGGATCGAGTTAAGTTTCATCAATAGTGAATCAGTTTATATCTGCTCAGCTTATCTCCCTCTCATCATGGACTGACCAATTTGCACATGAGCTAGAGGCTGCTTTATCTTCCGACGATGAAGTAATTATCATGGGAGACTTTAATATTAATTTTCTCTCTGATACTAACACTAAATGGCTACAGTTGATACAAGTACACTACCTTACACAAGTATTAAATGTTCCAACAACAGCAACAGCCTGTACTTCTACCCCGATCGACCACATCTGCACTACCCATCCAGACAATCACTACGCGATAAACGTACCCTGTTTCCTTATTAGTGATCACTATCACACATGTGCAACTCGTTAGCAACAGAGCGCAAAGAAAACAATTTACATTCCTGTATGCAATACAGATGCTTTGAAAACTTTGCTGAAAATGAATATCTCACCGAACTATCACAAATCATTAACTCATTAACTTTCTCTAACATAGACCCATGATGATGACTTGTCTATCAGGAACCACTGTTTTCTTACTATCCTAAATAAACACTCCCCCATATATATCAAAAGAATTTAAACGATCAAAACAACCAGAATGGTATACTAATGAAATCGCCGAGGCAAAACGTAAACGAAACTGCTATCATAAATATAAAGACTTTACAAACTATTGTTTGTGGCGGAACAAAGTCAAATCACTCATTGTAAAACGCAAGGGCTCCTTTTTCAGAGAAGCCATCGCCTCAAATTCCGATAACAGATCCATCTGGAATAACTTGCAAGATCTAACTTTAACGAAACCTGCACCTCTAACTCCATGAGAAATTATAGTTGATGGCACTAGTAGTGAATGGGGATACCCTACGGACAATGGGAATTAGCATTACGGGACCCAGTTTTGTACCCTACGGACAAGATTTCTACGGACAAATGGCACACCCAGGGACACTCTACGGACAATGGGAATTTTGTATAGCGACTAGCACACCATGGGTCAGTATGATGTCACGGTACTGGACACTTGCAACAGTGTAGCAAGTACCGTGACGTCATGCCACCTGTTTCATTTCTATACAAAGTGTTATGCATTCGCGTTCGTGTCAGTGGATAGTATAGTACGTTTTACATTTTTTAGGCAAGAAAGAGTCAATATCTTTTCGAGGCATATGAAAGTGGCCCTGAAAAGGGCCTTTGGATTTCTTCTTTGTCTTCTTCTAAGTTCGTTTCCTCCACCAACTTTTTATTTTCTGTCCTTCACTTTTTTGACCTCCACTTTTTGTCTTCTTCTCATTCTTTTCCTCCTCCTCCTTTTTTTCCTTCTCCTTCTCTTTCTCCTCCTTCTTCCTTTTTTCATTTTCTTCTTCCTTTTCTATCTTTTCATTCCACTCCCTCATTCTCCTTTTGTCTTCTGTATCTTCCTTTTCGTCCTTTTCAATCCTAATCATTTCATTTAATATGTCCTTACTTCTCTTTAAATTATTAATTTCCATGCTTAGTCTATGGGGACTATAAGCCTCAAACTGTATTCGGACTAGCATCTCCTCCACCATTCCTAACGTGTCCACCACCTCCTGCAATCTAATCATTCTCTCCATGTTGCTCGCCATGTTGTATTCTGTGTAGAATGGCGCGAATGTTGTTGTTGTTGTTATAAATTAAGGTTATGAATTGTTTTTTAATTGTTGATGACGAGCGCTCTGCTTCATATCCGTGGAGCACGGACGTGAAGGAAAATATCCCTTACACTCACTTCACATATTATATACTATCCACATAAATGCATAAAACACAGCATACCTACTATCCACACAAACGGACGAGAATGCATGAAACATATATACTATCCACACCAACGGACGAGAATGCATAAAACACACCATATTTACTATCCACACCAACGGACGAGAATGCATAAAACACATCATATTTACTATCCTTACAAAAGAACGAGAATGCATAAAACACACCATATATACTATCCACACCAACGGTCGAGAATGCATAAAACACACCATATTTACTATCCTCACAAACGGACGGGAATGCATTAAACAAACCATATTTACTATCCTCACAAACGAACGAGAAAGCATAAGACACACCGTATATACTATCCACACCAACGAACGAGAATGCATAAAACACACCATATTTACTATCCACTCCAACGGACGAGAATGCATAAAACACACTATATTTACTATCCACACCAATGGACGAGAATGCATAAAACATACACACTATACTATCCACACCAACGAACGAGAATGCATAAAACACGCACATTATACTATCCACACCAACGGACGCGAATGCATAAAACACACCATTCCTACTATCCACACCAATGAACGAGAATGCATAAAACATACACACTATAATATCCACACAAACGGACGCGAATGCATAAAACACACCATATATACTATCCACACCAACGAACAAAAATGCATAAAACACACACACATATACTATCTACACCAACGAACGCGAATGCAAACACACACACACACACACACACACACACACACACACACACATCAGTAAATGAGTGAGTGTTTATAGTCACACTACTCTACATTCACACAAATTGGCAAATTGAATAGTCTCTCTTTTCTAGAGATCTGGTTAGCCCTGAGAAGGGCTGTTTTTTTTAGAACTCCAAATGCACCTGGTTAATGATGACATCTCCCAGGGCGGGCACCACACACGCATCGCCGGCTCCAGTCATTCTCCCAATTAATGCATATGGTTCCGAGAGCAGACGGGGCTTGGGTTGCCTCATCATCCCAGTTTTCACTTTGAGGGATAGTGAAGACTTGTTCCCTCTGTCTTCTCCTATGCCAGACCCAGGGATGATAAGGTCTCTGTGGCTCCCACTCTTGCCGCTGTCTCTCCAATTCCTCCAATGCTTCCTGCTCCCAATTTTCTGTCTGGAGGACAGCGACTCTTGGTAGAGGTTGTGGCTGACGTTGTTGTTGTTGTGGCTTTGGCTGTGGTTGAGGAGGCGGTACTGGTTGTGCAGGTGTACTTATCATTGGTTTCACCTCACACACAGGTCTCATTATGAGGTGAGGCAGGATCCCTCTTTTCTTTTCTTTCTCCTCTTCTTTCTTCTTTTTTTCCTCCTCTTCTTTCAACCTGGCTTCTTCTGCAACGGCCTCCATAGCCAGCTCATCCAGGAGACGCCTGGCATACTCCAGGTGCATTTAAAGTTCTAAAAGCTTAGCAATTCTGCTGCTCATCTTCAGTGTTGATACGTCAACGATGGGTAGCCAGACTGACGAGTGCGCTGTTTTATATCCCTGGAGCACGGACGTGAAGGTAAACATCCCCTGGAACCAAAACTTACTATCACATCAAACGTGCGGACCTAATAAAAAGCACTCACGTTGACTTTTTTTACTTACAAACACAGACATGCACGAATTTGACAAGACAGAGAAAGTAAGTGCTTATAGACACACTTCTATTTTTTTTTAAACATACACACACACACACAAATTTGTATTGGCAATTTAATTAGTATGTCTTTTCGAGAGTATTGGGGTAGCCCTGAAAAGGGCTGCTTTTTGTTGACGGGGAGTCATGGCAATCTTTTTTTACTGTCTAAGATTGCGTCACCGTCTGGCAGCAGGCTTTCCTATACGATACGGCCTGCTTCTGTGGAAGGAGAAGGAGAACTCTTTGGTGTCCACATGGCAGTCGACAAAACCACTGTCTGGTTCTTGCTGCTGCTGCTGCTGTAGCTACTGCTGTTGTTGTTGCTGTTCTCTCTGTTTCTGAAGTCTGTACTTCTCTGTTCATTCATCTTGTTCTTTCTTGATTTCCTCTCTGAAGACCTCTTCTACTAGGTCTTGGGCTATTGCTAACATCCTGACATTCTCTATCTCTTCAGGCTTCGGTATCAGGTTTACCCTGAAACGATGTATATTGACGTAAGCTTCGTTCAGCTTGGCTAGTCTGGAAGGCATCTTCATAGGTTGACGAGTCAACAGTGGATGGCCAGACTGGAGACCAACCCGCTTTATATGGTTCAAACGCGGACGCGATAGAAAACATCCTTACTTGTTTTTTGTGGAGTTGGAACGTTATGATAGCGAATGTCATGGTGAGGGATAGAGAGAAAGTCAAAGAGCGTATATTCACAGTCTTTTTTTGAAAACAAACGACAGACACATTTTTTTCAAAACACAACATTTTTTATTCAAACAAACAATCAACCACTAACAATTAACAATTAACAATAACATCAAACAAATTATTTTTTACAAGGTTGACAACGTTGTGAAATCATGTGAGATTTCCACTGATGGAAGTCATGAGGCCATTGATGTACACTACGTTTCCTAGCTAAAGACAAAAGATAGCCATAATAGTCACAAAACCATCGATCCACTTTCTCATCGTTTCTAGAAGAGTTACAATCAAAATAAGTCACTAAATGTTCTAAAGGATATCCAAGACTGCGATGATGAAGAAAATACACACAATATTGTCCACACATCATGGAATCTGTGGCTTGTAATTTCACATTATTGTATCGTGTCGTCTGGGCATTTCTTCTCATAAAGTCAATGATATCGTCTTCCAAAGGGGGTAATCCATACGAATCAAAATATTCCACACAATCCTCTTGAGGGAAGTAGACGGCAACCCAGTGAGTTCCTGGGAGATGACTGTCGTCCGTGTTGATGACATAAGCTTGATGGTCTTGAGGTTTGCGATGAGGTAGTTCATCTTTAGCGCCCACGACAGGATTCCAGGAAGCAGTATACGAACTATTGTTTAAAAGGTAATAAAGTTCCCAGATATCCATTTTTTTGTTTTGTTGTTGTTTCTTCACAGGTAATGATAAGTCATCAGTTCAATTCTGACCTTTTGTTTGAAACGCTCTGTCAAGTAGCCGTTTCTTCGCCTTTTCTCCCAACTCTGGGCTAAGAGAGCTTCGATGCGATAGATCTCCAGAGTAGTCAGTGGATGGCAGGAATGATCACGCAAGCCTTTATACCACTCATGCAACACTGCTTCTTCTGAGATGAGACTCCAAGCTTCGTCCAGATACTTGGCCAATTTTTCTTCTTGACTCATCATCATACATTTATCGTGTTGAATTTGACTGGGATGATCGTTTTGACATCCATAGCAATCTCTCTTGGTCAATTCCGTAATTTTATCCGCCAGGTGTTTGGCAAATACGACACTAAATGTTCTTGTTCTGGCCATATGGACTTGACCACTACCTCGTCCTCTTTGTCTTGGTCTTGGGGTTCTGTTTTCACGCTATCCTCCCATTCCACTTCCAAAGATTCTCTACCGTTCAGTGAGGGATAGGAGTCTTCCATTGTTTCTAATAGTCTAGAATGACTTCTCTCAAACTGTTGATTTTGATGCTATTATCGAATTCGGCATACAAGATAGCGTTGACCGTCTCGGTGAGAGCCTCTGCAAACTGAAGTTCCACACGCAGTTGACCGGATTTTATAGGGTGGAAATGTCCCTCGTCGCTGCCTTGGTCTGGAGTGAAATAAAAGGCCCACAAAGTGTAACCTCCTACATAATCT